>JARQOD010000816.1:0-122175 GCA_033576555.1 Oophaga sylvatica | reverse complement strand
CACATGTAATTCAGACACTCCCTGGTTTAATATCACACATATAATACAGACACTCCCTTATTGTAATAACACACATGTAATAGAGACATTCCCCCTGTATAATATCACAATATAACACAGACACTCCTCCATATACTAACATAGGTGTAATACAAAAACTTTCCCCGTGTAATACATACATGCACTCCCTCATATAATATCACACATATACAGACACTCCCCATGTAATATCACACATATACAGACACTCCCCTGTGTAATATCACACGTGTAATACAGATAGTCCCCAGTGAAACATCAAATGTGTAATAGACAGTTGGTACTTTAAACAGGGATCGTAAGGGGTTGTCTCGAAAAAAAGGATTCAAAATGTGACATGGTGTGTGATATGTGCAATGATTTAAAGGGAAGGGGTTAGGGGGGAGGGGGGGAGGGTAGGGGACTTAGGATGTAAGAATAGTTATATTGCCTGTCAGGTTGAATACAGTTTATATTATATGCTAAAGTTAAATGTACTGTCAAAGTTTCATGCTGACAATTTTTAAATAAAAATCATCTGATTTAAAAAAATGTGTAATAGACATTTCCCATGTAATAACACACATGTAATACAGACACTCCACCAGTGTAATATCACACATGTAGTACAGACACTCCCTTATTGTAATATCACACATATAATACAGACACCCCCATGTAATATCACACATATAATACAGACACTCTCTTATTGTAATATCACACATGTAATTCAGACAATCCCCCGTATAATATCACACATGTAACACAGACACTCCCCCGTGTACTATCATAGGTGTAATACAGAAACTTTCCCTGTGTAATACATACATGCACTCCCTCATATATCACACGTATACAGACACTCCCCGTGTAATATCACACGCTTAATACAGCCACCCCCTTGTGATATCACATGTGTAATACAGACACTCCCCGTGTAATATCACATGTGTAATACAGACACTCCCCGTGTAATATCACATGTGTAATACAGACACTTCACCGTGTAATATCACACGTGTAATACAGACACTCCCCCGTGTAATATCACAGGTGTAATACAGACACTCTCCCGTGTAATATCACAGGTGTAATACAGACACTCCCCGTATAATATCACATGTGTAATACAGACACTCCCCCGTGTAATATCACAGGTGTAATACAGACACTCCCCCGTGTAATATCACAGGTGTAATACAGACACTCCCCGGTGTAATATCACAGGTGTAATACAGGCACTCCCCCGTGTAATATCACAGATGTAATACAGACACTCCCCCATGTAATATCACAGGTGTAATACAGACACTCCCCCGTGTAATATCACAGGTGTAATACAGACACTCCCCCGTGTAATATCACATGTGTAATGCAGACACTCCCCGTGTAATATCACAGGTGTAATACAGACACTCCCCGGTGTAATATCACAGGTGTAATACAGACACTCCCCCGTGTAATATCACAGGTGTAATACAGACACTCCCCCATGTAATATCACAGGTGTAATACAGACACTCCCCCGTGTAATATCACAGGTGTAATACAGACACTCCCCCGTGTAATATCACAGGTGTAATACAGACACTCCCCGTATAATATCACATGTGTAATACAGACACTCCCCCGTGTAATATCACAGGTGTAATACAGACCACTCCCCATGTAATATCACAGGTGTAATACAGACACTCCCCGTGTAATATCACACATGTAATACAGACACTCCCCCGTGTAACATCATGCATGTAATACAGACACTCCCCGTGTAATATCACAACTGTAATACAGACACTCCCCGTGTAATATCACACATGTAATACAGACACACCCTCATGTAATATCACAACTGTAATACAGACACTCCCCTGTGTAATACAAACATTCCCCGGTTTAATATCACACATGTAATACAGAAACTTTCCCCATGTAATACATACATACACATGTGTAATAGACATTTCCCTGTTTAATATAACACGTGTACTACAGACCCCCGTGTGTAAGATCACACGTGTAATACAGACCCCTGAGTAATATCCAAGAAGTATTGTTTCTCCTTGCGGAGATTGACATGCTAAGCATGCCGAGATGAGGAGACTTAAAGCCGCAGTGCTCCTCTGGGAAATATGCAAATTGTCTCTTCAGAGAGGACGAGGACTAGAACTCTAGTGCCACCTGCATAGCACAATTCACAGACCCCTGAGTAAATCACACATGTATTATAGGCACTGCCCCGTGTAATATATCACACATGTAATACAGACACTCCCCCGTGTAATATATCACACATGTAATACAGACACTCCCCTGTGTAATATCACATGTGTAATACAGACTCTCCCCTGTGTAATATCACATGTGTAATACAGACACTCCCCCGTGTAATATATCACACATGTAATACAGACACTCCCCGTGTAATATATCACACATGTAATACAGACACTCCCCTGTGTAATATCACATGTGTAATACAGACACTCCCCTGTGTAATATCACATGTGTAATACAGACACTCCCCTGTGTAATATCACACGTGTAATACAGACACTCCCCCATGTAATATAACATGTGTAATACAGACTCTCCCCCATGTAATATCACATGTGTAATACAGACACTCCCCCATGTAATATCACATGTGTAATACAGACACTCCCCTGTGTAATATCACATGTGTAATACAGACACTCCCTCCGTGTAATATCACATGTGTAATACAGACACTCCCCTGTGTAATATCACATGTGTAATACAGACTCTCCCCATGTAATATCACATGTGTAATACAGACACTCCCTCCGTGTAATATCACATGTGTAATACAGACACTCCCCTGTGTAATATCACATGTGTAATACAGACTCTCCCCCATGTAATATCACATGTGTAATACAGACACTCCCTCCGTGTAATATCACATGTGTAATACAGACAATCCCCGTGTAATATCACATGTGTAATACAGACACTCCCCCGTGTAATATCACAGGTGTAATACAGACACTTCCCTGTGTAATATCACATGTGTAATACAGACACTCCCCCCGTGTAATATAACATTGTGTAGTACAGACCCCCTGTGTAATACAGACACTCCCCCGTGTAATATAACATGTGTAGTACAGACCCCCTGTGTAATACAGACACTCCCCCGTGTAATATAACATGTGTAGTACAGACCCCTGTGTAATACAGACACTCCCCCCGTGTAATGTAACATGTGTAGTACAGACCCCCTGTGTAATACAGACACTCCCCCGTGTAATGTAACATGTGTAGTACAGACCCCCTGTGTAATACAGACACTCCCCCGTGTAATATAACATGTGTAGTACAGACCCCCTGTGTAATACAGACACTCCCCCCGTGTAATATAACATGTGTAGTACAGACCCCCTGTGTAATACAGACACTCCCCCCGTGTAATATAACATGTGTAGTACAGACCCCCTGTGTAATACAGACACTCCCCCGTGTAATATAACATGTGTAGTACAGACCCCCTGTGTAATACAGACACTCCCCCCGTGTAATATAACATGTGTAGTACAGACCCCCTGTGTAATACAGACACTCCCCCCGTGTAATATAACATGTGTAGTACAGACCCCCTGTGTAATACAGACACTCCCCCGTGTAATATAACATGTGTAGTACAGACCCCCTGTGTAATACAGACACTCCCCCCGTGTAATATAACATGTGTAGTACAGACCCCTTGTGTAATACAGACACTCCCCCGTGTAATATAACATGTGTAGTACAGACCCCCTGTGTAATACAGACACTCCCCGTGTAATATAACATGTGTAATACAGACACTCCCCGTGTAATATAACATGTGTAGTACAGACCCCCTGTGTAATACAGACACTCCCCCCGTGTAATGTAACATGTGTAGTACAGACCCCCTGTGTAATACAGACACCTCCCCGTGTAATATAACATGTGTAATACAGACACTCCCCCCATGTAATATCACATGTGTAATACAGACACTCCCCCCGTGTAATATAACATGTGTAGTACAGACCACCTGTGTAATACAGACACTCCCCCCGTGTAATGTAACATGTGTAGTACAGACCCCCTGTGTAATACAGACACTCCCCCCGTGTAATGTAACATGTGTAGTACAGACCCCCTGTGTAATACAGACACTCCCCCCGTGTAATGTAACATGTGTAGTACAGACCCCCTGTGTAATACAGACACTCCTCCCGTGTAATATAACATGTGTAGTACAGACCCCCTGTGTAATACAGACACTCCCCCCGTGTAATATAACATGTGTAGTACAGACCCCTGTGTAATACAGACACTCCCCCGTGTAATATAACATGTGTAATACAGACACTCCCCGTGTAATATAACATGTGTAATACAGACACTCCCCCCGTGTAATGTAACATGTGTAGTACAGACCCCCTGTGTAATACAGACACTCCCCCGTGTAATATAACATGTGTAGTACAGACCCCCTGTGTAATACAGACACTCCCCCGTGTAATATAACATGTGTAGTACAGACCCCCTGTGTAATACAGACACTCCCCCGTGTAATGTAACATGTGTAGTACAGACCCCCTGTGTAATACAGACACTCCCCCCGTGTAATGTAACATGTGTAGTACAGACCCCCTGTGTAATACAGACACTCCCCCGTGTAATGTAACATGTGTAGTACAGACCCCCTGTGTAATACAGACACTCCCCCGTGTAATATAACATGTGTAGTACAGACCCCCTGTGTAATACAGACACTCCCCCCGTGTAATATAACATGTGTAGTACAGACCCCCTGTGTAATACAGACACTCCCCCGTGAATATAACATGTGTAGTACAGACCCCCTGTGTAATACAGACACTCCCCCCGTGTAATGTAACATGTGTAGTACAGACCCCCTGTGTAATACAGACACTCCCCCCGTGTAATGTAACATGTGTAGTACAGACCCCTGTGTAATACAGACACTCCCCCTGTGTAATATAACATGTGTAGTACAGACCCCCTGTGTAATACAGACACTCCCCCCGTGTAATATAACATGTGTAGTACAGACCCCCTGTGTAATGCAGACACTCCCCCGTGTAATGTAACATGTGTAGTACAGACCCCTGGTAATACAGACACTCCCCCGTGTAATGTAACATGTGTAGTACAGACCCCTGTGTAATACAGACACTCCCCCCGTGTAATGTAACATGTGTAGTACAGACCCCCTGTGTAATACTGACACTCCCCCTGTGTAATATAACATGTGTAATACAGACCCCCTGTGTAATACAGACACTCCCCCCGTGTAATATAACATGTGTAGTACAGACCCCCTGTGTAATACAGACACTCCCCCGTGTAATGTAACATGTGTAGTACAGACCCCCTGTGTAATACAGACACTCCCCCCGTGTAATATAACATGTGTAATACAGACACTCCCCGTGTAGTTTCCCAGGTGTAATACAGACACTCCCCCCGTGTAATATAACATGTGTAGTACAGACCCCCTGTGTAATACAGACACTCCCCCCGTGTAATGTAACATGTGTAGTACAGACCCCCTGTGTAATACAGACACTCCCCCGTGTAATATAACATGTGTAATACAGACACTCCCCCCGTGTAATTTCCAGGTGTAATACAGACACTCCCCGTTTAATTTCCCAGGTGTAATACAGACACTCCCCCCGTGTAATTCCCATGTTTAATACAGACACTCCCCCGTGTAATTTCCCATGTGTAATACAGACACTCCCCTGTGTAATATAACATGTGTAATACAGACACTCCCCTGTGTAATATCACATGTGTAATACAGACACTCCCCCGTGTAATTTCCAGGTGTAATACAGACACTCCCCCGTGTAATTTCCAGGTGTAATACAGACACTCCCCCGTGTAATATCACATGTGTAATACAGACACTCCCCCGTGTAATTTCCCAGGTGTAATACAGACACTCCCCCGTGTAATTTCCCAGTGTAATACAGACACTCCCCGTGTAATATCACAGGTTATACAGACACTCCCCCGTGTAATATAACATGTGTAATACAGACACTCCCCCGTGTAATTTCCCAGGTGTGATACAGACACTCCCCCGTGTAATTTCCCAGGTGTAATACAGACACTCCCCCCGTGTAATATCACAGTGTAATACAGACACTCCCCCGTGTAATATCACATGTGTAATACAGACACTCCCCCGTGTAATATCACAGGTGTAATACAGACACTCCCCCGTGTAATATCACAGGTGTAATACAGACACTCCCCCGTGTAATATCACACATATAATACAGACACTCCCCCAGTGTAATATCACAGGTGTAATACAGACACATCCCCCGTGTAATATCACAGGTGTAATACAGACACTCCCCCCGTGTAATTAACATGTGTAATACAGACACTCCCCCGTGTAATTTCCCAGGTGTAAATACAGACACTCCCCCGTGTAATTTCCCAGGTGTAATACAGACACTACCCCATGTAATTTCCCAGGTGTAATACAGACACTCCCCCGTGTAATTTCCCAGGTGTAATACAGACACTCCCCCGTGTAATTTCCCAGGTGTAATACAGACACTCCCCCGTGTAATATCACATGTGTAATACAGACACTCCCCCGTGTAATATAACATGTGTAAAACAGACACTCCCCCGTGTAATGTCACATGTAATACAGACACTCCCCCGTGTAATGTCACAGTGTAATACAGACACTCCCCCGTGTAATTTCCCAGTGTAATACAGACACTCCCCCGTGTAATTTCCCAGGTGTAATACAGACACTCCCCCGTGTAATATCACATGTGTAATACAGACACTCCCCCGTGTAATATAACATGTGTAATACAGACACTCCCCCGTGTAATGTCACATGTAATACAGACACTCCCCGTGTAATATCACAGGTGTAATACAGACACTCCCCCGTGTAATTTCCCAGGTGTAATACAGACACTCCCCCTTGTAATATCACACATGTAATACAGACACTCCCCCGTGTAATTTCCCAGGTGTAATACAGACACTCCCCCGTGTAATTTCCCAGGTGTAATACAGACACTCCCCCGTGTAATGTCACAGGTGTAATACAGACACTCCCCCGTGTAATTTCCCAGGTGTAATACAGACACTCCCCCGTGTAATATCACACATGTAATACAGACACTCCCCGTGTAATTTCCCAGGTGTAATACAGACACTCCCCCGTGTAATTTCCCAGGTGTAATACAGACACTCCCCCGTGTAATTTCCCAGGTGTAATACAGACACTCCCCCGTGTAATTTCCCAGGTGTAATACAGACACTCCCCCGTGTAATTTCCCAGGTGTAATACAGACACTCCCCGTGTAATTTCCCAGGTGTAATACAGACACTCCCCGTGTAATTTCCCAGGTGTAATACAGACACTCCCCCGTGTAATTTCCCAGGTGTAATACAGACACTCCCCATGTAATATCACACGTGAATACAGACACTCCCCTGTGTAATATCACAGGTGTAATACAGACATTCCCCCGTGTAATATCACATGTGTAATACAGACACTCCCCCCGTGTAATATCACACGTGTAATACAGACACTCCCCCGTGTAAATATCACAGGTGTAATACAGACACTCCCCCGTGTAATATCACAGGTGTAATACAGACACTCCCCCGTGTAATATCACAGGTGTAATACAGACACTCCCCAGTGTAATATCACAGGTGTAATACAGACACTCCCCCCGTGTAATATCACATGTGTAATACAGACACTCCCCCGTGTAATATCACAGGTGTAATACAGACACTCCCCCGTGTAATTTCCCAGTGTAATAAAGACACTCCCCCGTGTAATATCACAGGTGTAATACAGACACTCCCCGTGTAATATCACACGTGTAATACAGACACTCCCCCGTGTAATTTCCCAGGTGTAATACAGACACTCCCCGTGTAATATCACAGGTGTAATACAGACACATCCCCGGTGTAATATCACATGTGTAATACAGACCCTGTGTAATATCACACGTGTAATACAGACATTCCCCCGTGTAATATCACATGTGTAATACAGACACTCCCCCCGTGTAATATCACACGTGTAATACAGACACTCCCCCGTGTAATTTCCCAGGTGTAATACAGACACTCCCCCGTGTAATTTCCCAGGTGTAATACAGACACTCCCCCATGTAATTTCCCAGGTGTAATACAGACACTCCCCCGTGTAATATCACACATGTAATACAGACACTCCCCCGTGTAATTTCCCAGGTGTACTACAGACACTCCCCCGTGTAATTTCCCAGGTGTAATACAGACACTCCCCCGTGTAATGTCACAGGTGTAATACAGACACTCCCCCGTGTAATTTCCCAGGTGTAATACAGACACTCCCCCGTGTAATATCACACATGTAATACAGACACTCCCCCGTGTAATTTCCCAGGTGTAATACAGACACTCCCCGTGTAATTTCCCAGGTGTAATACAGACACTCCCCCGTGTAATTTCCCAGGTGTAATACAGACACTCCCCCGTGTAATTTCCCAGGTGTAATACAGACACTCCCCCGTGTAATTTCCCAGGTGTAATACAGACACTCCCCGTGTAATTTCCCAGGTGTAATACAGACACTCCCCTGTGTAATTTCCCAGGTGTAATACAGACACTCCCCCGTGTAATTTCCCAGGTGTAATACAGACACTCCCCATGTAATATCACACGTGTAATACAGACACTCCCCTGTGTAATATCACAGGTGTAATACAGACATTCCCCCGTGTAATATCACATGTGTAATACAGACACTCCCCCCGTGTAATATCACACGTGTAATACAGACACTCCCCCGTGTAATATCACAGGTGTAATACAGACACTCCCCCGTGTAATATCACAGGTGTAATACAGACACTCCCCCGTGTAATATCACAGGTGTAATACAGACACTCCCCAGTGTAATATCACAGGTGTAATACAGACACTCCCCCGTGTAATATCACATGTGTAATACAGACACTCCCCCGTGTAATATCACAGGTGTAATACAGACACTCCCCCGTGTAATTTCCCAGGTGTAATACAGACACTCCCCCGTGTAATATCACAGGTGTAATACAGACACTCCCCCGTGTAATATCACACGTGTAATACAGACACTCCCCCGTGTAATTTCCCAGGTGTAATACAGACACTCCCCCGTGTAATATCACAGGTGTAATACAGACACTCCCCGGTGTAATATCACATGTGTAATACAGACCCTGTGTAATATCACACGTGTAATACAGACATTCCCCCGTGTAATATCACATGTGTAATACAGACACTCCCCCCGTGTAATATCACACGTGTAATACAGACACTCCCCCGTGTAATTTCCCAGGTGTAATACAGACACTCCCCCGTGTAATTTCCCAGGTGTAATACAGACACTCCCCCATGTAATTTCCCAGGTGTAATACAGACACTCCCCCGTGTAATATCACAGGTGTAATACTGACACTCCCCCGTGTAATATCACAGGTGTAATACAGACACTCCCCCGTGTAATTTCCCAGGTGTAATACAGACACTCCCCCGTGTAATATCACAGGTGTAATACAGACATTCCCCCGTGTAATATCACATGTGTAATACAGACACTCCCCCGTGTAATATCACACGTGTAATACAGACACTCCCCCGTGTAATATCACATGTGTAATACAGACACTCCCCATGTAATATCACAGGTGTAATACAGACACTCCCCCCGTGTAATATCACAGGTGTAATACAGACACTCTCCCGTGTAATATCACAGGTGTAATACAGACACTCCCCAGTGTAATATCACAGGTGTAATACAGACACTCCCCCGTGTAATATCAGATGTGTAATACAGACACTCCCCCGTGTAATATCACAGGTGTAATACAGACACTCCCCCGTGTAATTTCCCAGGTGTAATACAGACACTCCCCCGTGTAATATCACAGGTGTAATACAGACACTCCCCCGTGTAATTTCCCAGGTGTAATACAGACACTCCCCTGTGTAATATCACACGTGTAATACAGACACTCCCCCGTGTAATATCACATGTGTAATACAGACACTCCCCCGTGTAATATCACAGGTGTAATACAGACACTCCCCCGTGTAATATCACATGTGTAATACAGACACTCCCCCGTGTAATATCACAGGTGTAATACATACAGTCCCCCATGTAATATCACAGGTGTAATACAGACACTCCCCCTTGTAATATCACAGGTGTAATACAGACACTCCCCCGTGTAATTTCCCAGGTGTAATACAGACACTCCCCCGTGTAATATCACACGTGTAATACAGACACTCCCCCGTGTAATATCACATGTAATACAGACACTCCCCCGTGTAATATCACAGGTGTAATACAGACACTCCCCCGTGTAATATCACACGTGTAATACAGACACTCCCCCGTGTAATATCACATGTAATACAGACACTCCCCCGTGTAATATCACAGGTGTAATACAGACACTCCCCCGTGTAATATCACACGTGTAATACAGACACTCCCCCGTGTAATATCACACGTGTAATACAGACACTCCCCGTGTAATGTCACACGTGTAATACAGACACTCCCCCGTGTAATATCACATGTAATACAGACACTCCCCCGTGTAATATCACAGGTGTAATACAGACACTCCCCGTGTAATATCACACGTGTAATACAGACACTCCCCCGTGTAATATCACAGGTGTAATACAGACACTCCCCGTGTAATATCACAGGTGTAATACAGACACTCCCCCGTGTAATATCACAGGTGTAATACAGACACTCCCCCGTGTAATATCACAGGTGTAATACAGACACTCCCCCGTGTAATATCACAGGTGTAATACATACAGTCCCCCTGGTATTATCACATATGTAATAGAGATACGCTCAACTTTATCCTGAACATCTGTAAACGCTTCTTCCTTTTTTTAGGTTTAGCTTCTGGTTTGGTACCAATGTATGTGGGTGAGATTTCTCCAACACACCTTCGGGGAGCGCTGGGCACCCTGCATCAGCTGTCCTTGGTTATAGGTATATTGGTTGCTCAGGTAATCTATAAGATACATTTGATTTGTTTGGTCATGAGGCTTCTTTTCCTCCACTTTAACTCCTGATTCTTTGTAGTATCTCCTGTATTATCCTGTATTATCCGTCGGGTTAATTAAGATACATCTGTTTTTACCAAGAAAGAGTAAATAGACTGTTATCTATATGTTGACTTTTGCTAAGAAAAGGTGCCACACAGCGATTAGATACTTACCCAGCGGGAGCGCCAGCGATGAAATAGGGTTCGGAACGATTCCAGCGACGAGCGAGATCACAGCAGGAAGCTCGTCGCTGGAAGCTGCCGCACTGAACAATATCGCTAACGGGATCGCTAAATAGTGACGTTTTTTAGCGATCCCGTTAGCGATATTGTTTAGTGTGGCATACCCTTAAGTATGTAATGACTTGTAAGTTGACAATTTGATGTAACATACTGTGCTCTTATCCAAGATGACAAGTGATGATGGCTGATATGCTAATTACACATTGTCAAGGCCAGCTAATTTGTTGACTTTTAAAATAGAGGAAAAACTATGGAAATAATTTCTCCATTCTTCTCCTTTACCTGTAAATACTGATTGAAGGACACTTGTTAACCATAAAAAAAAGGTTATCTGCCTCTGTGAGAGTGAGACAGCCAGAGATTCAGCCAAGACATCCAAACATAAAAAGGACCAGAGACATGACAGTAGCCAATACATCACAGCTCTATCATGAGCGACACAGATTTACTGTTCTACAGGATGGCAGCTTAGGGGACCACGGCCCCGGCTGGAAAAATACAGATCTCCTCCATTGACCATCGCGAATCCATGGATATGTTTGATTACTTCAGCAACAAAGTCCACAGCACATAATCAAAGGTGCTAGACACTCCAATTCATAGGTTTACACAAATCCAAAATAACGATAACTTATCGCCTAATTATATAGAGAGATCCCAGCAGTGGTTTCTATAAAAAATTACATTTTATTAATACATGCTGAAAGAAGAGAAAAGACTAAAAAACAGGGTGGGAAATAAACCTCCAAAAAGGGGAATGTGCTCAACCAACAGCGAAGCTGCAGCTCCCAGGAGCCATATACAAAATATCCCA
Source organism: Oophaga sylvatica (assembly GCA_033576555.1). Taxonomy (NCBI): domain Eukaryota; kingdom Metazoa; phylum Chordata; class Amphibia; order Anura; family Dendrobatidae; genus Oophaga; species Oophaga sylvatica. Next base: position 109,950 of record JARQOD010000816.1, on the reverse strand, counting down.
TATTGCTCAGGAGTCACAATAATGATAATGTTCATTTATCCATTGAAGTCAGTCTATATACAATCCACACACCCAAGCTGTGAAATAACATCATGTAATTAATGCAAATTTCCAATATCACCCAGTTATTCATCGCAGACTGAGTATCCAAAAAACACATGAACAAATTAAGACATAAGTGATCACCAGCACCAAAGTAAGAAAGACTACATCACCTGAGCATGAAGAAGTGCGAGGCACCCGGAGGAGAAGACAGCCGCACGCCTTCCCGCGCCCATCACCCGCCTCATTGTTACACACTGACTTCCGTAGAGACGCTCAGTGAACCGTATGTGGAACGCATGCGGGTCACCTGACGTGGCGTCACTGGAAGTCTTGAGGAAGGGAGGGCGCGCATGCGCACATCTGCAGGTCACCGGTGGCTGTAAAGAAAAGAGGTGCGCATGCGTGATAATAATCTTCAGAAGTCTCATAAAAAGTCCCGCGTGCGCACATCCACTATCCCTGTGTTATGATCTGCTACAAGCACTAAGGAAAGGTGGGAATTCTGTCCCTACAATAGGACTGAGCTGGATCCCTACGATGTAACGGGAACCTGATCCTGCGACCAGACCCGCTAAAGTCCTCAGCTAGTCTGAACGAAGACCTATAGTTGCGAGGGAGGAATCCCTACAAGATCTAGGGACTGGGTGAAAAGGTGGACACCTCCTAACAGAAAGTGTAGCAGGGAAAATAAAACAGAAAACAATTACTAAGAGATCCTAAGATCAAGCAAAACTGACAGAGTAAGGCACCTAAGCACCCGGCTAGCTTAAGAGTAGATAATACAATGAAGTCCCGCAAAGCCAGAAGGGCGGAGCCAGACTAAATAGGGAAAAAAGGTCATGTGACCAGCAAAGTGAAACAAAACCTAACAAGAGGGTTCTAACAGTACCCTCCCTTCTAAGAGGATCCTCCGGATCCCCTAGGACTTAGGCTTATCCGGAAACCTCTTGTGAAACGCTCTGACAAGTCTAGACGCAGAAACATCATCCGCCCTCACCCATGAGTTATCCTCGGGTCCATAACCCTTCCAAGCGACGAGGTACTGTAAACTCCCTCTATACCGTCTAGAATTTAGGATGCGGGAAATCTCATATTGCCCGTCCTCCACCACCAGGGGAACAGTGGCCGAGACGTCTCCATCTGAGACCTCAGCTTTTTTCAAGAGAGAAACATGAAACACCGGATTAATCTTCCAGGAGGTGGGAAGCTCCAACTTAACAGCAGATTGGTTAATAACCTGAAGCACCTTAAAGGGCCCTACAAACTTGGGACCCAATTTCTTAGACAGAATCCTCAAGCGCAGATTCTTAGAGGACAACCAAACCATGTCACCAATAGCAAACAAAACCTCTTGTCGTTTTCTATCAAAATACACTTTGGATCTTTTGTTAGCCTCCTGAAGATTACCACGCACATCTGTAATGTATGTAGTACAGTTCATATAGCGTCTTGTGCTTGGGTGCGATGAAAATACATGAGACACAGGTTTGATATAAAAAGTCTTGTATTACTTCATACAAGTGGCAAAAATAGTCACACAGTTTGCAGACACAGAAGCAGGAGACACAGCAGGCCAGAGTAATCTAAGCTCAGCAATCACTCTCCACAACAGGTTCAGGATCTTCTTCTCTGTTACCGTAAGTCCATGCAAACGTGGGTCTTTCAAAGAGCAGGGTTCAGAGTCCACAAGTGCTTCAGAGTTCCTCAGTAGGAATAGCTGGAGTACAAGGTCCAAGGCTTTAGGAGTCAGGTCACAGGTTCACTGCAGGCTAGATTCTGAAGCACTGATTGCTCAGCTGTGGCTGCTTAAGAAGCAAAAGGAGAGAATCAGGGCGGGAACATGCAAGCTGGAAACTCCATTTTGACTGAGGGCAAGATAGCTGCAGCAAGACAGAAAGTAAAATGGCTGACGAACAAACTGAGTTTCAGGAACATGTACACAGAACCTTACATTACTCCCCCCTTAGGGACAACCTCCGGATGACCTCAGGCCAGGCTTGTGTGGGTACCTCTGATGAAACTGACGGAGCAAGCGAGGAGCATTAACGTTATTGACTGGTTCCCATGAGTTGTCCTCCACTGGGTAGCCCTGCCATTTAATCAGATATTGTAACCGATTTCTATACAACCTGGAATCTAAAATCCTTTCCACCACAAATTCTTCCTGACCATCGACTAGCACTGGGTCAGGGCAAGGAGAAGAACGTCCAGGAAACGTATTGGGTGTCGCAGCCTTTAGTAGGGATACATGAAAGACAGGGTGAATTCTCATAGTTCTGGGCAGTTGAAGACGACAAGCAATGGCACTTATAATTTTACTGATTTTATAGGGTCCAATGTACTTATGTCCCAACTTAGACGATGGAATCCTTAACTTAAGATTTCTGGTTGACAGCCAGACCAAGTCTCCTACCTTGAAAGCTGGTGCAGGTTTACGAAATTTATCTGCTGCTTTCTTGTACCTTTCCTGAGCCGATTCCAGATTCTCCTTTAGAAGATCCATATTCTTCTGTAAAGACGTGATTCTTTCAGCCACTGCTGGTAAAGGCGTTTCTATGGGAAATCGTGGTAGAATGTTAGGATGATAACCTAGATTAGAGTAAAAAGGAGACTGCTTAGTGGAGGCACTCTGAGAGTTGTTATACGAGAACTCAGCTAATGGAAGTAGATCCACCCAATCATCCTGTAGGTGGCAGATAAAGCAGCGGAGATACTGCTCCAGGGTTTGATTGGTTCGTTCGGTCTGTCCATTAGTCTGGGGATGAAAAGCAGAAGAAAGGTTTACTTTAATGTCCAATGCTGCACAGAAATTTTGCCAAAACCTAGAAGTGAATTGCACCCCTCGATCCGAAATAACCTCATCTGGTACTCCATGTAAGCGAAACACATCTTTAATCATCAAATCTGATGTCTGTTTTGCAGTGGGTAAGCCGACACAAGGGATAAAATGAGCTGCCTTTGTTAGACGGTCAACCACCACTAGAATGGTGTTCTTCCCTTGAGAGGTTGGTAACTCCACAATGAAGTCCATAGAAATGGATCCCCACGGGCGGGACGGGGTGGGAAGAGGCTGTAACAGACCAGTTGGTGAGGAGCGAGGTGTTTTGCATCTTGCACAGACTTCACATGAAGTGACATAGTTTAAAACATCCTTCCTGCAAGTGGGCCACCAAAAGAAACGAGAGAGAAATTCCTGTGTCTTTAGAATTCCTCTATGCCCAGCTATCTTGGAATCGTGAATGAGTTGCAATACTCTCAATCTGACTGTTTCAGGAATATACAGGCGTTGTCCCTGAATCCACACACCATTCTTAAAGACAAGACTTACGTCCCTTGGGGGTTGTGCCAAAAAGGAATCCGCATGGTATGCTTCCTTGATGTCCTTAAGTAGGTCTTGATTATGAATTACTCCTAGGAATCTAGAGTCAGGAAGAATAGTCTTAGGAGGAGTAATTGGACGTGTCTCTGCTGAGTAAATCCTAGAGAGTGCATCAGCCTTTCCATTGCGCGATCCTGGTCTATAAGAAATGATAAAATTAAATTGGTTTAAGAAAAGATTCCAGCGAGCCTGGCGAGGAGTCAGGCACTTAGCCGACCTGATAAACTCAAGGTTACGATGGTCTGTCAGGACGACTATTTGCTGTGCAGCACCCTGAAGAAGGTGTCTCCATTCTTTGAAGGCGGCAATAATGGCCAACAACTCTCTATTGCCCACATCGTAGTTCCTCTCAGCCGAAGACAACTGCTGGGAAAAGAAGGCACAGGGATGCAAGACATTCTTCTCACCTGTTCTCTGAGAGAGTATAGCTCCAACGGCACAGTCTGAAGCATCCACCTCTATTATGAAGGCAAGCTCGGGGTTGGGATGTACTAAGATAGGTGCGGTGGTAAATTTATCTTTTAGACGGGAAAATGCTTCCTGGGCTTGGGGAGTCCAGGAGAACCTAGACTCTTTCCGGGTAAGTTGGGTGATAGGTGACACTACCTCAGAGAAATTTCTAATGAAACGTCTATAGAAGTTGGCAAACCCGATGAAGCGCTGTACCTCCTTCACATTTCTAGGACTTGGCCAATCCTTGATGGCTTGGGTTTTGCTTCCATCCATACTAATTCCTTGTGTAGACAGTACATACCCCAGAAATTGAATTTCGGTCCTATGGAATTCACACTTTTCAAGTTTGATGTAAAGATGATTTTGTCTTAGACGTTCCAAGACCATTCTCACATGTCCATGATGTTCCTCTGTGGAGTTAGAAAAAATTAGAATATCATCCAAATAAATTACCATGAATGTATCTAGGAGATCCCTGAAGATGTCATTCACCAAGTGTTGGAAAGTGGCTGGGGCGGTACTCAGACCAAAAGGCATAACTAGATATTCAAAGTGTCCATAGCGTGACCTGAATGCAGTCTTCCATTCATCCCCAGGTCTAATACGGACTAAGTTATAGGCCCCACGAAGATCTAGTTTAGAGAAAATTTTGGCATGTCGCACTCTCTCCAATAACTCAGGGATTAAAGGCAATGGATAACGGTTTCTAATAGTAACCTTATTGAGTTCCCTATAGTCTACGCATGGTCTCAGAGATCCATCTTTCTTCTTTACAAAGAAGATGGGTGCACCTGCAGGAGATGAAGAGGGGCGTATGAAGCCCTTGGCTAGATTTTCGTCTATGTAATCCTTTAAAGCCTTTAGCTCGGGCCCCGCCAGGGGGTAGATCTTACCAAAAGGTATCTCTGCTCCAGGCAATAATTCAATTGGACAATCATATGGACGGTGAGGAGGAAGCTGGTCAGCGTTCTTCTTGTCACATAAATCCACATAGTCCTGGTATACAGCTGGTAGTTCAGGGACTGACATGGTTCCTTTAGGAACAGAGCAAGCTGAAACTTTTGGACTCATCTGTTTCTCTGGAAAGTGTAATTCCTTGGTCTCCCAGTTAATGGTAGGATTCTGAGCCTGCAGCCATGGTAGCCCTAGAATAATGGGAAAGTGGGGAGAAGAGATAAGCATAAAGGACAGTTTCTCTTGATGATCTTTACCCATAAGAACCCTCAAAGGCTCTGTTTCCTGATCCACTGGTCCAGAGGTCAGCAGGGAGCCATCCACAGTTTCCATCTGTACTGGAGTAGCCTTCTTCACTGAACGTATCCCCTGTTTCAGAGCAAAGGAGACATCCATAAAATTTCCACTTGCCCCTGAGTCGATCATAGCAGAGCTAGACACCCAAGCTGAGTCAACCCAGAGTTTGATGGAAAGAAAGCAATGAGAATTGTTTTTCTTACAACTCAGCTGGGACACCGCTGAGGAAACTTGAAAAATGGCAGCGTTTACACAGTCAACGTCCTCAGAGGTAACGGAGTTTAAGTCCGAGAAATCAAGATCTGTTGCTGCAGATCTCTCTGGAGCCTGAGGCTCGGACCTGACAGATCCCCTCTCGCAACACTCACAATGAATGAGTGCTGCAGTAGTCTTACGAGAACGGCTGGGGCAGTTTATAATGAAGTGCCCTGACTTACCACAATAGAAACATAGATTCTCCTTAAAACGATGTTCCTTGCGTGCATCACTAACCCGTCGTTGTAAAGAGTCTACCTGCATGGGTTCAGGTTCAGGTTCCCGTGTAATCCTACTCAAAGGTTCCTTAGCTGGAGAGGAAGGTAGGAAAAGGTTAGTGCGATTGCTTTCGAACCATCTCTCTTGCCTGCGTTCAGTCAGACGAGTATCAATACGGATGCAGTAGTTAATAAAGTCACCTAACGCAGTGGGAGGGTCGGCACGAGCAAGTTCATCCTTAATCAGTGGAGATAACCCCTTTCGAAAAATAGATTTTTTGGCGGAACTGTCCCAGGTGGTATCAAGGACCCATCTCCTGAAATCCAAGGCATATTCAGCTACCGAGTGCTTACCTTGGCGCAAAGCTAACATGGCTGCTTCAGCTGTTGCACCTCGATTGGGGTCATCAAACACCTGCCCCATGGCTGAAATAAAAGCATCAAGGTGATTCAAACAATCATCCTCAGTCTCAATCAGAGGGTTTGCCCACATCAAAGCCTTGTTGGTAAGCAACATAATTATAGTAAGCACCTTAGATCGTTCAGTGGGAAATTGTGAAGCATGTGCAGAAATAAAAAGATTGCATTGATTAATAAATCCCCTGAATTTCTCACGTTCACCGCCAAAACGAAAAGGGGGCAACTTGGGAATCCCAGAACTCGGGGCTACGGCAGGAGCCTGGACTCGCTCCTCTAGAACCTCAATCCTGGCTCGCAAATCCTGGGCAGTCTGTCCAAACACTTGCAAATTGTGATTAGTGAGGTCCTGTAGGCTTGAAAAACGGGTCTTTATATTCTGCAAATCTGCAAGGATATTATCAGTCACTCCGCAAAGTTCCTTTATGCAGGCCTCCATTTTCCAGATCTTTTAAGACAGGAGTACTGGAAGAAGAGGAGAGGAGAAAAAAAAAAACAATAGTGTTTACCTGTGGTAACACTGCAGAGAGAAAAAAAAAATTAAGGGAACTGCTCACCTGGAATGGTTGTGAGAAGTCACAACCACTATCATCACAGAAAGTTCACCCGGACATCTGATATCCACAGTTACAGCAGACAAAAAAGAGAAAAGAAAAAAAAAAAACAATAGTGTTTACCTGTGGTAACACTGCAGAAAAAAAAACACTTAAGGGAATTGCTCACCTGGAATGGTTGTGAGAAGTCACAACCACTGTCATCACAGAAAGTACAACCGGACATCCGATATCCACAGTACAGCAGACAAGCCTTTCCAGACCCAGCAGACACTAACGTTTTGGCTTCAGAATCTTGTAATGTATGTAGTACAGTTCATATAGCGTCTTGTGCTTGGGTGCGATGAAAATACATGAGACACAGGTTTGATATAGAAAAGTCCTGTATTACTTCATACAAGTTGGCAGAAATAGTCACACAGTTTGCAGACACAGAAACAGGAGACACAGCAGGCCAGAGTAACTTAAGCTCAGCAATCACTCTCCACAACAGGTTCAGGATCTTCTTCTCTGTTACCGTAAGTCCATGCAAATGTGGGTCTTTCAAAGAGCAGGGTTCAGAGTCCACAAGTGCTTCAGAGTTCCTCAGTAGGAATAGCTGGAGTACAAGGTCCAAGGCTTTAGGAGTCAGGTCACAGGTTCACTGCAGGCTAGATTCTGAAGCACTGATTGCTCAGCTGTGGCTGCTTAAGAAGCAAAAGGAGAGAATCAGGGCGGGAACATGCAAGCTGGAAACTCCATTTTGACTGAGGGCAAGATAGCTGCAGCAAGACAGAAAGTAAAATGGCTGACGAACAAACTGAGTTTCAGGAACATGTACACAGAACCTTACAACATCAGTCCAAACTCTCTCCAAAAGACCAGAAAAATTCTCCTCTTCAGGTACAGCCGATCCCAACTTGGAAAATGACCCAAACGACGGATGTCTCCCAGTACAACAAAAAAAAGGCGAACAACCAGCAGAAGCGGATGTATGATTGTTAAGAGCAAACTCAGCAAGTGGCAGAAACTCAGATCACCCCTCTTGATTATCAGTCACAAAACAACGCAAGAACTGCTCAACATTCTGGTTTTTCCTTTCTGTCTGGCCATTAGACTCAGGATGATATCCGGATGAAAACGACAAATGAACTCCCAACCTGTCACAAAAGGCGCGCCAAAAACGAGCCACAAACTGAGGTCCCCTATCAGAAACAATGTCAGTAGGAACGCCATGTAGTCTGACTATTTCCTTGACAAAGGCCTTAGCGAGAGTCTTAGCGCAGGGCAGTTTGATGAAAGGAACCAAGTGACACATCTTGCTAAAACGGTCCACGACCACCCAGATGACAGTAAAACCCTCAGAGGGGGAAGGTCAGTAATAAAGTCCATAGCCAAATGTGTCCAAGGTGCACTAGGACCTCCAGAGGGCAAAGCAACCCCGCAGCAGGAGTATGAGAAGACTTAGATCTAGCACACACAGTGCATTGACGCACCCACTTAATGACTTCCTTCTGCCATCCTGGCCACCAAAAACTGCGACTCACAAGTCTCTTGGTCTCAGAGATTCCAGGATGACCTGCCAACCGAGAGTCATGACATTCAACAAACAAATCTCTCCTCAGGGTACCAGGCACAAACAACCTCCCATGCGGCGTGTTAGATGGGGCATTCTCCTGTGCTTTAAGAATCTCATCTTCCAACACGGAGTCCAAAACAGCAATAACAACCCCCTCTTGCAAGATGTTTTCCTCCTCCTCCTCAGTACCCACCATAGGAGAAAAGCTGCGAGACAAAGCATCAGCTTTAACATTTTTAGTACCTGGGATGTAAGTAACGGTAAAATTAAACCGTGAGAAAAACAGTGCCCACCTAGCCTGACGGGCATTCAAGCGTTTGGCAGCATCAAGGTAGATCAGATTTTTATGATCGGTGAAGACTTGAACGGGAATTCCGCTCCCTCCAAAAAATGGCGCCAGTGTTCAAATGCGAGTTTAATTGCCAACAATTCCCGATTACCGATATCATAATTTAGTTCAGACTCAGAAAATTTCTTTGAAAAAAAAGCACAGGGATGTACTCCATCCGTCTTTGCCTGAGACAACACCGCGCCGACCCCCACAGAAGAAGCATCAACCTCAACCAAAAATGGTTTAGTCACATCAGGCTGCGTAAGGATGAGAGCAGAGCTGAACCTCTCCTTTAGCAACACAAAAGCTTCAATGGCCTCAGTAGTCCACTGAACCGCATTAGCACCTTTCCTGGTGAGATCGGTCAGAGGTTTGGCAATCACAGAAAAATCGTTTATGAATTTTCTATAATAATTGGCGAACCCCAAAAACCTCTGTATTGATTTCACACCAATAGGTCTAGGCCAATCCTGCACAGCTTGCACCTTCACCGGGTCCATCTCAAAACCTTCACTGGAGACAATGTAGCCCAAAAAACTAAGTCTCTGTACAGCGAACTCACATTTTTCTAGTTTGGCAAAAAGTGAATTATCACTCAGTAACTGTAATACTTCACGCACACTCCTCCAATGAGACTCCAAATCCGGTGAATAAATCAAAATGTCATCCAAATACACAACCACACTTCTGCCGATCAAAGGTCTAAGGATGTCATTAATAAGATTCTGAAAAAATGCCGGAGCACTGGAAAGTCCAAAAGGCATGACCAGATTCTCAAAATGACCCAGTGGAGTGTTAAACGCAGTCTTCCATTCATCCCCCTCCTTCATGCGCAACAAATTGTATGCCCCTCGAAGATCAATTTTCGAGAACCACTTGGCCCCCACTAACTGATTAAACAAATCAGGAATCAATGGCAGTGGGTAAGGATTGCGTACAGTAATCTTATTAATCTCACGAAAGTCTAGACAAGGCCGTAAACCGCCGTCCTTTTTTTTAACAAAAAAAAATCCAACCGCCACAGGAGATTTGGAAGCCTAATGTGACCGGCGGCCAAGCTTGTCTGTATGTATTCCTCCAAAGCCTTTCTCTCAGGAATAGTCAAATTAAATAAACGACTTTTAGGAAGAGTCGCTCCAGGGACAAATTCAATTGCACAATCATAATCTCTATGAGGAGGCAATACCTGCGATTCCTTATCAGAAAAAACTTTCCAAAAATCCTGAATAGGTACAGGTAACTCCCCCTTAACTACAGCAGCAATACGCCCGTTACAACACTTGTCATAACACTTAGGACTCCAGGACTTAATTTCATTGGTTGACCAATCCAGTACCGGATTGTGCAATTTTAACCAGGGTAACCCCAAAATCACCGGAGAAGGTAAATTATTCAAAACTACCAAATCCAAATTCTCTTGATGAACACCATTAATAGTAAGAGGAAATTCACAGATATGGTGAGTAACATTTTTCAAGGGAGAACCATCCACAGACACCACATTAATAGGGGAAGACAGAAGTTTGGGTTTTAATTTTAGTTTTTCCAAAAATTTCCCATCAATCACATTGAGAGTTGAACCACAATCCACAAATACCCGAAACTCCATTAATTCCTCCTCAACAGCAGTGGTAGCAGAAAGAAAGACACCTTTATTGTTTAAACAAGCTATACGGGCGAAACTGACCTCATTTTTTTTTTCTCTTTATTCATTCGAAGCGCACAGTTCTTAATGAAATGCTCAGATTTACCACAGTAGAAACACAAACCTTGAGTAAATCTGCGTTCTTTTTCTCGAGAGTGAGGTGTCATTGCTCCAATTTCCATCGGCTCTGCAATGTCAGTACATTCCTTCTCCAAACCTGGAGCTGACAAAGCAGACTTACTCTCATTAACCCTTGCACGCAGTCTCCTATCCACCCGTATGGCTAATTGCATAGCCTCTTGCAAGTTACCAGGTATAGGATAAGCAATCAGCAAATCTTTAACCCTTTCACTTAACCCTGCAAGAAATAAACTTTTCAAAGCTGAATCGTTCCAGCCCACCTGTGTGGACCACCTTCTGAAGTGAGTACAATATTTTTCCACATTACCTGATCCCTGTCTCAAACGTCTCAATTCTGTCTCAGCTGATGAAACACGATCAGGATCATCATACATAACCCCAAAGCAGAAAAAAAACTATCCACTGATCTAAAGCATGGATCACTAGGCTGCAGAGAAAAGGCCCAGTCCTGAGGTTCCTTGCGCAAAAGTGACATTATGAACCCTATGAGCTGTGATTCATCACCAGAGGATCTGGTCTCAAACGGAAATACAACAAGCAAGCATTTTTAAAAGAAAAAAAATCTTGTTGTTCACCAAAAAATAAATCAGGCAAACGTACCTTTGGCTCCACGAAATGTGCTCCAGAACAACTACTCACGTGTTGCTTTATCTCAGCCACCTCCAGAGAAAGTCCCTGCAGGCGTTGAACCAAATCCTGAACCGAGACCATAATAGAAACTGAAAATCTTTCCTTAGAGATTTTTTTTTTTTTTTTCTTTGGGCTGGACTTACTGTTATGATCTGCTACAAGCACTAAGGAAAGGTGGGAATTCTGTCCCTACAATAGGACTGAGCTGGATCCCTACGATGTAACGGGGAACCTGATCCTGCGACCAGACCCGCTAAAGTCCTCAGCTAGTCTGAACGAAGACCTATAGTTGCGAGGGAGGAATCCCTATAAGATCTAGGGACTGGGTGAAAAGGTGGACACCTCCTAACAGAAAGTGTAGCAGGGAATATAAAACAGAAAACTAATACTAAGAGATCCTAAGATCAAGCAAAACTGACAGAGTAAGGCACCTAAGCACCCGGCTAGCTTAAGAGTAGATAATACAATGAAGTCCAGCAAAGCCAGAAGGGCGGAGCCAGACTAAATAGGGAAAAAAGGTCATGTGACAGCAAACTGAAACAAAACCTAACAAGAGGGTTCTAACACCCTGCATCATGAAAGAAAGAAAGGTGCGCGCACATTGGAGGCTCAAAGATGTCAAAAGTGCTCCAGAGACACCGATGCAACCGAGCGCAGTAATATTGGGGGCGGTATATATTAGGGGTGTCTACACAAGAACACCGGAGCCGCAGCCAAGAAACTGAGGGAAAGAAAAAGGGAAGAGGAGTCAGACTTGTAGGAACACCGTTAAAAGTACCACAACTAATCAGACGCCGGGATCCAACATATAAACCTAATAATTAACATAATAAACCTAAAGGAAAAGGTGACATTGATGGTGAAAAATAAAAATAATAAATGCAGAAATGGGAAATACACGGATTTATTTTCTTTTCCTCATTATGACATAAATTCACATATAAATAAATACAATTAATAATTAGTGCATTATAAAGTGCATTATAGAGCACAGCACAAACTTATGCGGGACAAGAAAAAATCTGCATGTAACGTTTCCAGTGCCGCAAGTATAAAAGGTTCGTTCCCATTGCTGAAGCCCCGGCGTTCCTGTCTGTTATCATCTCTTCTATCTCCTCCACGCGCGTTTCCACAGCCTCCAGCTGATGCTGCCGCCCATTCATGAGCCATACATGAAACAAGAACAGCGGTGTATAAGGAAGAAGGAATCCATAGAAAAGCACAAAGGTAAGCAAATAATAAAGAGAAAACTATGGATAAACATCAATAAAACCTAAAAAACCGAAGAAGTCCCAAATGAGCCATTATGGCCCAACCATGAAGCCGATCCTCAGCACTAATATTATTACATAACGTCTATCATATAATTCAGTGACGTCCATCTAAGGACATATGTGTATGAGGTGCAAAGTACAGAAAACAAAAGGGGAATTATAAAAAGGCACCAAAACCCATAGTTTCCCTGAGACCCTGAGGTGAGAGGGTGCCAAGACGAAATATCCAACGGCTTCCAGCTGTGCTAAGGCTTCTCCCAAATCCCCCTCTAGGGCCCATATCCAATATGTCAGTACCTCTTACTCTGAATCCCCGGCACCGCACTTATGATATTGCCTAAAGTGCCGAGGGATCGTTTTCACAGTTGAGGGATCATCATTATCTTTGGCCTGAGTCCGACATACATTTTTTGGCACTCAGCATAATTAATAACACCCTTGGACGTAGAACTCAGAGGTTTTCTGATATTATAGGTCCAAGTGCCAATGAAATTGGAAAATGTTTTTGCTTTGATAAGATTAGCACAGGCCTCACACCGACCACAGGGACAGAAACCAGACACTATTGTACTGGTAGGCCTTACACCGACAACCTCTGAGTTGTACGTCCAAGGGTGTAATTAATTATGCTGAGTGCCAAAAAATGTATGTCGGACTCACCACTAGGGAACTGAAAATTAGGGTTAGGGAGCATGTACGAGACATGGAAAAGGCCAAAGATAATGATGATCCCTCAACTGTGAAAACGATCCCTCGGCACTTTAGGCAATATCATAAGTGCGGTGCCGGGGATTCAGAGTAAGAGGTACTGACATATTGGATATGGGCCCTAGGGGGGGATTTGGGAGAAGCCTTAGCACAGCTGGAAGCCGTTGGATATTTCGTCTTGGCACCCTCTCACCTCAGGGTCTCAGGGAAACTATGGGTTTTGGTGCCTTTTTATAATTCCCCTTTTGTTTCTGTACTTTGCATCTCATACACATATGTCCTTAGATGGACGTCACTGAATTATATGATAGACGTTATGTAATAATATTAGTGCTGAGGATCGGCTTCATGGTTGGGCCATAATGGCTCATTTGGGACTTCTTCGGTTTTTTAGGTTTTATTGATGTTTATCCATATTTTTCTCTTTATTATTTGCTTACCTTTGTGCTTTTCTTTGGATTCCTTCTTCCTTATACACCGCTGTTCTTGTTTCATGTATGGCTCATGAATGGGCGGCAGCATCAGCTGGAGGCTGTGGGAAACCGGCGTGGAGGCCTTTGGTTGGAATTGGGAGATAGAAGAGATGATAACAGACAGGAACGCCGGGGATTCAACAATGGGAACGAACCTTTTATACTTACGGCACTGGAAACGTTACATGTATATTTTCTTTTCGCCATGACAGCACCCACTGAGGAGGGGGTCCGCCCCTAGAAGCAGGAAACCTACGGAGAGATAAAAGGGACAGTCCCCCTCGCTCCCGCAGTTGGTTTCCTGCTTCTAGGGAACCTGTGGAGAGAACAGAAGGGGATACCTGGTCTGTGTTGCCGCCCGTACGTTTTTTTCCCAAGGAGACAGCGGGGGCTCCAGCACCAAAAGCGGCGTCGGGGTCTGCTGCAGGCAGGTCCTCCTCAGTCGATATGGACTGTTGTGAATGTGTTAGAAATGAATTCTGAGCAGAAGCTCCCTCTGGTGGTTACAAACAGTACTGAACCATTCAATGAAGATTGTGAAGATTGGCAATCAGGAGTTACAGACTGGTCTTATATAAGGGAGGTTCCCTCCCATCAGGGTTGCCGGTGATCAATTGTTCTTGTCTCAACTTTGGTTCCTGGTTCACTTGGAAGCTTGCTGAGTCTTGCCTGCATCTTCTGCTAACAGATAAGATATTTTCTGCTTTTATTTTTGTGCTTGCTTTTTGCATTTTTTCCTGCACTTCTGTGGAGGTCAGCCAGGTCCCCTCCGGGGGCTTGTGCTCCTCTCAGTTTATCTGAGACACTGTTATTTGTTCATTTGCCTTTTCCAGTTCTTTCAGTGGCTGCGGCTTTGTTTTGTTACACCAGAGAACTAATTTAGGTGGTAGAGGTCGTGTGATCTCAGGTGTTTTTGCAATTAGTAGAGTTGGTATTTTTTTAGGGTTTTTAGGGTTGTTTGGATTGCAGTAAGTGTCCTTCCTATCCTTTTCTTTCTAGGAAGATTGGGCTTTTTCCCTGACACCTGGGGACCGTGTTTTGAATGATATTGATGCATTTTTTCTGGCTCTGGGGTTATTGTACGATGAACCTAATGTCACTGATCAAGCTGAAAAAACCTTGCTGGCATTAAATCAGGGGCTTGAGGACGCTGAGTTATACTGTCAGAAATTCCGAAAGTGGGCAGTCCTGACCAAATGGAATGATGATGTTTTGGCAGCCCTTTTTCGGAAGGGTCTGTCAGAGAATGTAAAAGATGTTATGGTGGGTTTCCCTGCTCCCTCTGGTCTCAATGATTCTATGTCATTAGCGATTCAAATTGACAGACGTTTGCGTGAGCGTAGAGGTATGCGTGAAATAGTGTTGCCTTGTGAACCAGCTTCTGAACCCATGCAGTGTGATAGAGTGGCTTCTGGGGCACAGCATCATGAGTTTCGAAAACGCAATGGGTTATGTTTCTACTGTGGTGACGCTTCTCATGCTATTTCAGTCTGCCCTAAGCGGGGAAGACGTTTTGCACGCTCAGTTGTCTTGGGTAGTGTTCAGACTAAATTTCTGTTGACTGTTACCCTGATTTGCTCCCTGTCCACATTTTCTGCTCAGGCTTTTGTTGATTCGGGAGCAGCTATTAACCTGATGGATTTTGATTTTGCTAAACGTTGTGGGTTTCCCTTGATACCCCTACGGAAGTCTATTCCCCTACTGGGGATTGATTCTACCCCTTTGGCTGAGAATAAACCCCAGTTCTCTACTCAGGTGATAATGAGGGTTGAACCTGATCATCAGGAGAGTTGCAAATTTTTGGTGCTGTATAATCTGCATGACATTATTGTACTAGGTTTCCCTTGGTTACAGTATCATAATCCTGTTTTGGATTGGAAATCTGTGTCTGTAACCAGTTGGGGCTGCCAATGTGTTAATGCCAACACTCCTGTTTTTTCTGCCTCTCCCCAGGCTCAAGATGTTCCTGACTTTTTGACTGATTTTTCTGATGTGTTTAGCGAAAGAAATCTGCATCCTTGCCCCCCCATAGGAGCTATGATTGCGCTATTGAATTAGTGCCTGGTAGTAAATTCCCTAAAGGTCGCCTTTTTAACTTGTCTGTACCTGAACATGACGCTATGCGGTCTTATATCAAGGAGTCATTGGAGAAGGGTCATATCAGACCATCCTCTTCACCCTTGGGTGCCGTTTTTTTCTTTGTGGCCAAAAAGGATGGTTCATTAAGGCCGTGTATTGATTATCGTCTCTTGAACAATATCACTGTGAAATGTCAATATCCGTTACCCTTGATTTCTGACCTGTTTTCCAGGGTGAAAAGTGCTACTTGGTTTACCAAGCTTGACCTCAGGGGGGCGTATAACCTTATTCGCATTAAGCACGGGGATGAATGGAAGACGGCATTTAATACCCAGAGGGGCATTTTGAGTACCTAGTGATGCCCTTTGGGCTCACTAATGCTCCTTCCGTCTTCCAGTCCTTCATGAATGACATTTTCAGGGATTTTGTGGATAAATTTGGATGATATCTTGATTTTTTCCAATGACTGGGACTCTCATGTGAAACATGTTTGGACTGTGTTCCAGATTTTGAGAGAGAATGCTCTGTATGTGAAGGGATCAAAGTGTCTTTTTGGCGTACAGAGGATCTCATTTCTGAGATTCATTTTGTCCCCATCTGTTATTGAAATGGACCCGGTCAAGGTTCAAGCCATCTGTGATTGGGTCCAACCTACTTCATTAAAGGCTCTTCAGAGATTCTTGGGTTTTGCCAATTTTTATCGTAAATTTATTGGTAATTTCTCTGTTATTGTTAAACTATTGACTGATTTGACCAAAAAGGGTTCTGATGTGGTGAATTGGCCTCCTGAGGCAGTCTCTGCGTTTCAGGAACTTAAGCAGAGATTCACTTCTGCTCCTGTCCTACGGCAGCCTGATGTTTCTCTGCCATTTCAGGTGGAGGTTGATGCCTCTGAAATTGGGGCAGGTGCCGTTTTGTCCCAAAGAGATCCAGAGACCTCTAAAAGTAACTCTTGTGCCTTTTTTTCCAACTGAACGTAATTATGACGTGGGTAATCGGGAGTTATTGGCCATGAAGTGGGCTTTTGAAGAGTGGAGACATTGGCTGGAGGGAGCCAAACATCAGGTGGTGGTCCTCACGGACCATAAGAATCTGGTTTATCTGGAATCAGCCAAGCGAATTAATCCTAGACAGGCCAGGTGGGCCTTGTTTTTCACACGTTTTAATTTTGTGGTTTCCTTTCTTCCTGGCACTAAGAATGTTAAGGCGGATGCCCTCTCGAGGAGTTTCCTTGCGGACTCTCCTGAGTTACCTGATCCTGCTGTTATTTTGAAAGAGGGTGTAGTTCTTTCCGCCATCTCGCCCAATTTGAGACTGGCTCTGGAAGGGTGTCAGGAGGATAAACCCGAGCGCTGCCCTATTGGGAAATTGTTTGTCCCAGACCGGTGGAAAAAGAGTGTGATGTCTGAGATTCATTGTTCCGCGTTGGCCGGTCATCCCGGAATTTTTGGTACCAGAGACTTGGTTAGTCGGTCCTTTTGGTGGCCTACTTTGTCTCGTGACGTCAGGGAATTTGTGCAGTCCTGCGGGACTTGCTCTCGCTCCAAGCCTTGCTCTCGCTCTAGTGGTTTGTTGATGCCATTGCCTGTGCCCAAGAGACCATGGACCCATATCTCTATGGATTTCATTTCCGACCTCCCTGTTTCTCAGAGAATGACCGTTATCTGGGTGATTTGTGATAGGTTTTCCAAAATGATACATCTTGTGTCATTACCTAAGTTGCCTTCCTCCTCCGAATTGGTGCCTTTGTTCCTTCAGCACGTGGTTCAGTTACACTGCATTCCTGAGAACATTGTGTCTGACAGAGAAGTCCAGTTTGTTTCCAGATTTTGGAGGACTTTTTGTTCTAAACTTGGTGTTCAATTGTCTTTCTCCTCTGCTTTTCATCCTCAGACCAATGGACAAACTGAGAGAACAAACCAGACATTGGAGACTTATCTGAAATGCTTTGTGTCTGCTGATCAAGATGACTGGGTCTCTTTTTTGCCTTTGGCTGAGTTTGCTCTTAATAATAGGGCTAGCTCTGCCACTTTGATGTCTCCGTTTTTCTGCAATTTTGGGTTTCACCCTCGATTTTCTTCGGGACAGATGGAGGCTTCTTTCTGTCCAGGTGTTGACTCTGTTGTGGAGCGTATGCAGCAGATTTGGGACCAGGTAGTGGAGAGGTTGTCCCTCTCTCAGGAGAGGGCCCAGCGGTTTGCCAACCGGCATAGGACTGATGGTCCTCGGTTTGAAGTGGGGGACTTGGTCTGGTTGTCCTCAAGAAATATCCCTATGAGAGTTGCATCTCCTAAGTTTAAGCCTAGATTCATTGGACCTTATAAGATCATGGAGATTCTTAATCCTGTTTCCTTTTGTTTGCTTCTTCCAGGGACATTTAAGATCCATAACGTGTTCCACAAGTCCTTATTGAAGAGGTTTGTCGAGCCAGTGGTTCCTATGGCTGCGCCTCCTGACCCTATTTTGGTTGAGGGCAATCTGGAGTATGTGGTTGAGAAAATATTGGATTCTCGTTTTTCTAGACGGAAACTCCAGTATTTGGTTAAGTGGAGAGGTTATGGTCAGGAGGACAATTCTTGGGTGTTTGCTTCAGACATCCATGCTAGGAGACTGATCCGTGCGTATCACAGAGCTCATCCTGACCAACCTGGTTGCCCAAATGAGGGTTCGGTGACCCCTCCTCAAGGGGGGTACTGTTGTGAATGTGTTAGAAATGAATTCTGAGCAGAAGCTCCCTCTGGTGGTTACAAACAATACTGAACCATTCAATGAAGATTGTGAAGATTGGCAATCAGGAGTTACAGACTGGTCTTATATAAGGGAGGTTCCCTCCCATCAGGGTTGCCGGTGATCAATTGTTCTTGTCTCAACTGTGGTTCCTGGTTCACTTGGAAGCTTGCTGAGTCTTGCCTGCATCTTCTTCTAACAGATAAGATATTTTCTGCTTTTATTTTTGTGCTTGCTTTTTGCATTTTGTCCTGCATTTCTGTGGAGGTCAGCCAGGTCCCCTCCGGGGGCTTGGGCTCCTCTCAGTTTATCTGAGCCACTGTTATTTGTTCATTTGCCTTTTCCAGTTTTTTCAGTGGCTGCGGCTTTGTTTTGTTACACCAGAGAACTAATTTAGGTGGTAGAGGTCGTGTGATCTCAGGTGTTTTTGCAATTAGTAGAGTTGGTATTTTTTTTAGGGTTTTTTGGATTGCAGTAAGTGTCCTTCCTATCCTTTTCTTTCTAGGAAGATTGGGCCCCAACGTTTGCTCATACTATTTTCTGTCTGTGTCAGTATTTCCTCTTGTCCAACCGCCATTACATGTTTGGGGATTTCTATGTTCTTTGGGATCTGCTCCGGGGCAGATAGCTTTCCTCTTTCTATCTTTAGGTGTAGTTAGTTTCTCAGGCTGTGACGAAGCGTCTAGGAACAACGTAGGAACGCTCTACAGCTGCCTTTAGTTGTGGTGGTTAGTCAGGGTACTGCAATCCAGTAGATTCCAACCTCTCTGGTGTATTGCTGTTTTTGCCTGCTCTCCTCAGCTACCAAATCATAACAATGGACACCATGAGGCCAGGATCCAGGGAGTCGGCCCGGCTCATGGAGAGAGCACAGCGCGGCAAGGTGGTCGGCGCTGGTCCGGGGGTCTGCAGTGCTTCTTTATGCCTCAGGACAGAGCGGTAATATGGTGCGATTCGAGCGCGCCTCCAGACCCATGCTGCGGGCGCTTGCGTGGGCACGATGTCCCCATAGCGTTCTCCCCTGGAAGTAGTCCCCTTTGCTTCCGGAGCGGAATCCGGCAGGAGGGGGATTATGCTGTGCGCAGGAAAAGACCGCGCAGGCGCACAGGGCAAAGCTGAAACCCGGAAGTGATGGACACTTCCGGGTAAAGGGGAAAAAGAAAAAAAAAGGCATTTGAAAATTTGCTATAAGAACACCGGGTAGAAGGGCCACCGCTGTGCAAGATGGCATCGCCCAAGGAGATTACTGTGTCCCCCTTACAGGACACAGCAGAATCAGCATGCAGCAGCCGCAAAAGTGGCAGCAGTCGCTCCAAACAGAGCGGATCAGCAGGCAAAAGTGGGAAAGACAAACCTGGTCGATCCACATCCGCAGCCTGTATCTCCACATCACAGCCGGTACCGTTTGACCGAAGCTTCACTGGGTGAGTGTTATTTCCCCACCTATTAAGCTGATAGTCCCCTTGTTTCTGTATACCCTAGGGAAAAAGGACCGAAAAGTCTAAGCATAGACAATGTGCCCTGTGTTCCCAGCCCCTCCCGGACGGTTACCCCAAGAGGATGTGCCAACAATGCTTTATCATCATACCGCCGAACAAAAAGTGGAATAACACGCGATCAAAAAGACGGATATAAATAAACATGGTACCGCTGAAAACGTCATCTTGTCCCGCAAAAAACGAGCCGCCATACAGCATCATCAGCGAAAAAATAAAAGTTATAGCTCGCAGAATAAAGCGATGCAAAAACAATTATTTTTTATATAAAATTGTATTATTTCTATAAAAGCGCCAAAACATAAAAAAATGACATAAATGAGGTATCGCCATAATCGTACTGACCCGAAGAATAAAACTGCTTTATGAATTTTACCTCACGCTGAACGGTATAAACGCCCCCCCCCCAAAAGAAATTCATGAATTGCTGGTTTATGTTCATTCTGCCTCCCAAAAATCGTAATAAAAAGCGATCAAAAAATGTCATGTGCCCAAAAATGGTACCAATAAAAACGTCAACTCGTCCCGCAAAAAATAAGACCTCACATGACTCTGTGGGCCAAAATATACAAAAATTATAGCTCTCAAAATGTGATGATGTATAAACTATTTTTTGCAATAAAAAGCGTCTTTTAGAGTGTGACAGCTGCCAATCATAAAAACCCGCTATAAAGAGTAAATCAAACCCCCCTTTATCACCCCCTTAGTTAGGGAAAAATAATAAAATAAAAAAAATGTATTTATTTCCATTTTCCAATTAGGGTTAAGGTTGAGGCTAAAGTTAGGGTTGGGATTAGGATTGGAGTTAGAATTGGGGGGTTTCCACTGTTTAGGCACATCAGGGCTCTCCAAACGCGACATGGCATCCGATCTCAATTCCAGCCAATTCTGCGTTGAAAAATTGAAATGACGCTCCTTCCCTTCCGAGCTCTGCCATGCGCCCAAACAGTGGTTTTCCCCCACATAGGGGGTATTGGCGTACTCAGGAGAAATTGCACAACTTTTTCTGTCCATTTTCTTCTTTTACCCTTGTGAAAATAAAAAAAAAAGTTTGTAAAAGATCATTTTTGTGACTAAAAAGTTAAATATTAATTTTTTCTTTCCACGTTGCTTCAGCTCCTGTGAAGCACCTGAAGGGTTAATAAACTTCTTGAATGTGGTTTTGAGTACCTTGAGGGGTGCAGTTTTTAGAATGGTGTCACTTTTGGGTATTTTCTGCCATATAGACCCCTCAAAGTGACTTCAAATGTGAGGTGGTCCCTAAAAAAATGGCTTTGTAAATTTTGTTGTAAAAATGAGAAATCGCTGGTCAATTTTTATCCCTTATAATTTCCTAACAAAAAAAAATTTTGGTTACAAAATTGTGCTGATGTAAAGTAGACATGTGGGAAATGTTATTTATTAACTATTTTGTGTGACATATTTCTCTGTTTTAAGGGAATAAAAATTAAAAATTTGAAAATTGCAAAATTTTCAAAATTTTCGCCATATTTGCATTTTTTTTAAAAATAAACGCAAGTTATATTGAAGAAATTTTACCACTAACGTGAAGTACAATATGTCACGAGAAAACAATCTCAGAATCGCGAAGATCCGTTGAAGCGTTCCAGAGTTATAACCTCATAAAGAGACAGTGGTCAGAATTGTAAAAATTGGCCCGGTCATTAACGTGCAAACCACCCTTGGGGTGAAGGGGTTAAGGAATGGGAAAGACAGGGACAAAAGGGCGTTCCATCCACATCTAAGACAAGTTATTTCTTTGATGACGAGGACCTGTCCTTATGGGCAAAAGCACCGAAAATAGACGCAGCTGTAGCATCCATAGTGAAACGGTCCTCATTACCTGTGGAGGACTCAGGGTCCCTACAAGACCCCCTAGATTGCAAGGCAGATTCGCTCTTAAAAAGATTGTGGGAATCCTGTACAGGCGCACTTAAACCGGCTATATCAGCCACGTGCACAGCCAGATCCATGATGGTGTGGCTGAATGAACTGGAAGAAGGCATAAAAGGGGTCTATCTAGAGAAAAACTGATGTCCTCCATTCCTTTAATTAGAGGCGGCACATCCTTTTTGGCAGATGCTTCGGCCGATTCCATACGCCTGGCCGCCAAGTCAGCAGGTCTGACCAACGCGGCACGACGCGCGCTTTGGTTAAAAAAGATGGAGGGGCGATGTGCAGACAAAATCAAAGCTCTGCAGCCTGCCTTGCCAGGGTGAGTACCTGTTCGGCAAGAAGTTAGATGAAATTCTCACCAAAGCAGGTGAAAGGAAGAAAGGGTTTCCTAACTCGTACATTCCGTCTTATAGGACAACCTTCTGAAAGCCTGCATTTAACAGGAGGAAGGATTACAGAAACCAGGACCGCTGGGCCCATAAGGGAACCAGACAAAAGGGCGCTCTGTTTGGCAAGCGGCCCTTCAGACCTGAGGAGAAGCCACACTAGACCCAACCTGCCGGTGGGTGGCAGGCTATCTTTTTTCAGCCATCAATGGAAGGCCATAACATCCAGCTCATGGGCCATTAATTTAGTAACATCCGGCCTAAAATTAAAATTCGTCCGGGTTCCCCAGACGCCTTCCTATTGACTTCTCTAAGCTCCAGATCTCAACAAGAGGTTTTGGAATTGAAAATAAAGGGTCTAATATCCAAAGGTGTCTTAGTGGAAGTTCCGGAACACCAGAAAGGAAAGGGGTTCTATTCTCCTTTATTCTTGGTAGCAAAACCGGATGGGTCATATAGAACCATAATAAATCTTAAAAGATTGAATGTCTTTTTAGAAAATCAGGCCTTTAAGATGGAATCCATCAAATCAACCATAAAACTTTTGTTCCCCAAATGTTTTATGTCGGTTCTCGACCTCAAAGATGCATACTATCAGCTGCCAATCTGTGTCGAGCATCAAAGATACCTCCGCGTGGCGGTCATGTTGGAAGATCAAGTGTGTCACCTCCAGTATGCAGCAATGCTCTTCGGGTTGTCCGTGGCTCCCGGAATCTTCACCAAGTTGATGGTGGAGGTGATATCGTATTTAAGATTGAAGGACACCCTTATAGTCCCATACTTAGATGACCTACTGATAATAGGGAATTCAGCCCGACAATGTCAGCAGCGTCTAGATGATGTAATTTCATCATTACAGGGGTTAGGATGGCTAGTGAATTGGGAGAAATCCAGATTGTATCCGATAACCTGTCAGACATACCTGGGCCTTTTACTAGACTCCGAAAATCAAAAGTGCCTTCTCCCAGAAGCTAAACAACAAATAGTAATCCTTAAAGTACAAGCAGCCATCAACAACCCCAGAATATCCCTCAGGCAGGGTATGTCTCTCCTTGGTACATTATCTTCGTGTATCCCTGCAGTCCCATGGGCCCAATTCCATACTATGCAACAAGACACTATATTACAGGAACAAGTGAGATTACAGGGTCATTTAGATGGCTTACTGTCCCTATCAACAGATCTTCTACAGTCCTTGTCTTGGTGGCTGAAATTAGATCATCTCTCAGAAAGAGTCCCTTGGTAATAAAGCCTTCTAATATAGTTTATACGGACGCTAGTCCTAGGGGATGGGGTGCACACCTAGGAGAGCAGGTAGTCCAGGGACACTGGTCGGTAAAAGAAACGACGATTCATCAAATATAAGGGAATTGAAAGCCATTTACCATGCCGTGCGTAAATTTCTTCCGCAGTTGCAAGGGACCCATACAAGAGTTCTGTCAGACAACGTGACATCTGTGGCATATATAAATCGGCAATGAGGAACAAGATCGGGAACGCTCATGTGTATAGCGGACAAAATCATAACAATGGCGGAAAAACATCTCCTATCCTTATCGGCCATGTATATCAGAGGGGTGGACAATTCAAAGGCAGATTTTCTCAGCCGTCAGACACTCCACCAAGGAGAATGGGTACTGAATCATCAGATTTTCAAAATGATAACAGACTTATGGGGCATTCCGGAGATAGATCTTTTCGCAACAGGCAGGTCGAAAAGTTTGCTTCTCTTTCCGTGATGGACAACCCAGATATGCTTGATTCCCTTCAGGCTCCATGGACCTTTCAGCGGGCGTATGCCTTTCCTCCAATAATAATCCTGCTGGTAGTCATCAGGAAAATAAGGGAGGAAAGGGCAAATGTCATTCTGATAGCCCCGTTTTGGCCCAAGAGGCCATGGTTCTCCTGGCTCAGAACCATGTCGATCTCGGATCCGTGGATTCTCCCAAAAAATCGAGATCTGCTGTCTCAGGGACCCTTCTACCACCCCCAAGTGAAAGGCTTACGATTGACAGCCTGGAATTTGAAAGGCAATTACTAAGATTAAGAGGTTTCTCAGAAAACCTGATCGATACCCTCTTGAAAAGTAGTAAGGAGACCACCACAAGGATTTATGTGAGAGTCTGGAAAAAAATGTTGACTTGTATCCAGTGAACCTTTCTGATGAGATACCCATTCCGGCCATTTTAGAATTTCTACAAAAAGGACGTGAATTAGGTCTTTCAGTCAACACCCTGAAAGTGCAGATTTCAGCTCTGGGACCCTTATATGGCTACAATGTGGCAGGGGACAAATGGGTAGCTCGTTTTATTTCAGCTTGCCAGAGAGAAGAACCAGTGCATATTCCACAAATACCGTCTTGGGATCTCAATTTAGTGTAGATTCCTTAACGAAAGCCCCATTTGAGCCACTACACTCAGCCCAAATAAAATATGTTTCCCTCAAAACAGCCCTATTGGTGGCCCTAGTGTCAGCAAGAAGGGTAAGCGACATTCAAGCTTTGTCAATAGATCCCCCCTTTCTTCAGGACAGGAGAGTCCTAAAAACAGATCCCTCTTACCTACCTAAAGTATCCACTAGGTTCCATAGGTCACAAGAATGTTCTTCCCTCCTTCTATAATAATTCCACAACTCAGGAAGAAGAAAGATTCCACACACTAGATGTGAAAAGAGCCATACTGACATACCTAGATAGGACAAAACCTTGGAGGAAGAGCAGGGTTCTCTTTATCTCCTTTCAGGGCTACAAAAAGGGTCTCCGATTACGAAGGGGACTCTATCTCGATGGATCAGGGACGCAATTGGTCTGGCATATTCTTCTAAGGGGGAGAATCCACTTCAAGGCGTGAGAGCACATTCCGCACGGGCCATATCTTCCTCCTGGGCAGAAGGAGCAGATGTCCTGATAGACCTTATATGTAAGGCCGCAACCTGGGCTTCACCTTCCACCCTTTATAACCATTATAGATTAGATCTATCTTCCTCAACAGACCTTGTGTTTGGTAGATCAGTCCTTGACACGGTGGCCCCCCCCAGGTGATTGTCTCTGCAAGTCTCTCAGTGGGTGCTGTCGTGGCGAAGAGAAAAAAACGGATTACTTACCGGTAATGCTCTTTTATAGAGCCCACGACAGCACCCACTCACTTCCCTCCCTTAGTTATAGTACACACGGTGCATTCCGGTGGGTGAAGGGTTAATTGTATATAGTTATTGTATATAGTCTAGCAGTGTAAATATGTATATATATGTTAAACGTATTGTGGAACAAATTGACTGAAACTTGTGTGGCGGTTCCTCTCATTCTC
Source organism: Oophaga sylvatica (assembly GCA_033576555.1). Lineage (NCBI taxonomy): Eukaryota > Metazoa > Chordata > Amphibia > Anura > Dendrobatidae > Oophaga > Oophaga sylvatica. The sequence goes on along the minus strand of JARQOD010000816.1, from coordinate 84,729 downwards.
TGTAATCCGACAGAGGAGCGAGGCGGCCGCCCCTTTTATCTGTAGGTTTCCTGTTCCTGGGGGTGGATCCCCTCTCAGTGGGTGCTGTTGTGGGCTCTATAAAAGAGCATTACCGGTAAGTAGGGTTGAGCATTCCGATACTTCCGATACCTGAAATCCAATGTAAGTCTATGGGAACAAAATATCGGAAGTACTTCCGATACTTACTTCCGATATTTTGTTCCCATAGACTTACATTGGATTTCAGGTATCGGAAGTATCGGAAGTATCGGAATGCTCAACCCTACCGGTAAGTAATCCGGTTTATTTCTCTTGTCCTGCATAAGTTTATGCTATGCACTGTAATTCACTTTCCACCCAGTTTATTGCACTAATTATTAATTGTATTTATTTATATGTGAATTTATGCCTTAATGAGCAAAAGAAAATAAATCCGTGTATTTCCCATTTCTGCATTTATTATTTTTATTTTTCACCATCAATGTCACCTTTTCCTTTAGGTTTATTATGTTAATTATTAGGTTTATATGTTGGATCCCGGCGTCTGATTAGTTGTGGTATTTTTTAACGGTGTTCCTACAAGTCTGACTCCTCTTCCCTTTTTCTTTCCCTCAGTTTCTTGGCTGCGGCTCCGGAGTTCTTTGGTAGACACCCCTAATATATACCGCCCCCAATATTACTGCGCTCGGTTGCATCGGTGTTTCTGTGGCACTTTTGACATCTTCGAGCCTCCAATGTGCGCGCACCTTTCTTTCTTTCGGATGCAGGGATAGTGGATGTGCGCACGCGGGACTTTTCATGAGACTTCTGAAGATTATTATCACGCATGCGCACCTCTTTTCTTTACAGCCACCGGTGACCTGCAGATGTGCGCATGCGCGCCCTCCCTTCCTCAAGACTTCCAGTGACGCCACGTCAGGTGACCCGCATGCGTTCCACATACGTTCACTGAGCGTCTCTACGGAAGTCAGTGTGTAACAATGAGGCGGGTGATGGGCGCGGAAGGCGTGCGGCTGTCTTCTCCTCCGGGTGCCTCGCACTTCTTCATGCTCAGGTGATGTAGTCTTTCTTACTTTGGTGCTGGTGATCACTTATGTCTTAATTTGTTCATGTGTTTTTTGGATACTCAGTCTACGATGAATAACTGGGTGATATTGGAAATTTGCATTAATTACATGATGTTATTTCACAGCTTGGGTGTGTGGATTGTATATAGACTGACTTCAATGGATAAATGAACATTATCATTATTGTGACTCCTGAGCAATATGGGATATTTTGTATATGGCTCCTGGGAGCTGCAGCTTCGCTGTTGGTTGAGCACATTCCCCTTTTTGGAGGTTTATTTCCCACCCTGTTTTTTAGTCTTTTCTCTTCTTTCAGCATGTATTAATAAAATGTAATTTTTTATAGAAACCACTGCTGGGATCTCTCTATATAATTAGGCGATAAGTTATCGTTATTTGGGATTTGTGTAAACCTATGTTTGGATTAAGCCAGGATTGGGACCCACTGGTCGCCTGGCTCCATGGAGATGTTTGGATTAAGCCAGGATTGGGACCCACTGGTCGCCTGGCTCCATGGAGATGTTTGGATTAAGCCGGGATTGGGACCCACTGGTCGCCTGGCTCCATGGAGATGTTTGGAGAAGCCAGGTTGTGACCCTCAGGTCTACTGGCCTTGTACCTGAATGGACTGTCATCTTCCTACGCTTGTCACTACCTCCTCTCTGTGCGTCCCACAGGTGGGGTAATCGACCCTGGAAGATCTGAAGTCACAGCTGCTCTTATCGCTGCGACCGCCGACCCCCCATGTCTCCACACCTGTATCTCCTGTATCTCTTCTCCATATATTTTTTAATCTTTTTTTTAATTCTCGCAGGTCTTGGGTCTAGATTTATTTTTGGGCACTAGTAGTCGGTGGCCGGCGCTGTTTTGGGTAACGCTAATCCCAGCAGCTCTACAATCAATTTTGCTGCCATTTTGCCCAGAGAGCCCTCGTTTCCTGTATATCGTGTGCGAGCAGGAGGGCCAGGCCAAGACCAGTAAGTAACCCTCTGCATATATGCTCCATTGTGTGCATGCGAGACATAATATCGGATGTGGTAATCCTATAGGCAAGAGCACAGAGTTGGTTCCCTGTACGTTTAGTTTCCCAATTTCCCATTTTGCAGGTTTGCGGCGTCTCACTGGCCTCTTGGATGTCTCAGATGATCTTACAGAAATGAAGGAAGAGAAAAGACTGATGGAAACGCAACAAAAAGTCTCCATTCTGCAGATCTTCCGTTCCCGCACCTACAGACAACCCATAATTGTGGCCATAATCTTACAACTCTCCCAACAGTTGTCTGGTATTAATGCGGTAAGCCTACCACACCCCTGCAGAGCGATACAGACAGGAGGGGGCTATGACCTCGCCCCTGCAGGGCGATACAGACAGGAGGGGGCTATGACCTCGCCCCTGCAGAGCGATACAGACAGGAGGGGGCTATGACCTCGCCCCTGCAGAGCGATACAGACAGGAGGGGCTATGACCTCGCCCCTGCAGGGCGATACAGACAGGAGGGGACTATGACCTCACCCCTGCAGGGCGATACAGACAGAATGGAGCTGTGAGTCTGCCCCACCCCTGCAGGGCGATACAGACAGGAGGGACTATGACCTCACCCCTGCAGGGCGATACAGACAGAATGGAGCTGTGAGTCTGCCCCACCCCTGCAGGGCAATACAGACAGGAGGGGACTATGACCTCACCCCTGCAGGGCGATACAGACAGAAAGGAGCTGTGAGTCTGCCCCACCCCTGCAGGGCGATACAGACAGGAGGGGACTATGACCTCGCCCCTGTAGGATGATACAGACAGAAAGGAGCTGTGAGTCTGCCCCACCCCTGCAGGGCGATACAGACAGGAGGGGACTATGACCTCGCCCCTGCAGAGCGATACAGACAGGAGGGGGCTATGACCTCACCCCTGCAGGGCGATACAGACAGAAAGGAGCTGTGAGTCTGCCCCACCCCTGCAGGGCGATACAGACAGGAGGGGGCTATGACCTCACCCCTGCAGGGCGATACAGACAGAATGGAGCTGTGAGTCTGCCCCACCCCTGCAGGGCGATACAGACAGGAGGGGACTATGACCTCGCCCCTGCAGAGCGATACAGACAGGAGGGGACTATGACCTCGCCCCTGCAGAGTGATACAGACAGGAGGGGGCTATGACCTCGCTCCTGCAGAGTGATACAGACAGGAGGGGGCTATGACCTCGCACCTGCATAGTGATACAAACAGGAGGGGCTATGACCTCACCCCTGCAGGACGATACAGACAGGAGGGGGCTATGACCTCACCCCTGCAGGGCGATACAGACAAAAAGGAGCTGTGAGTCTGCCCCACCCCTGCAGGGCGATACCGACAGGAAGGGGCTATGACCTCGCCCCTGCAGAGCGATACAGACAGAAAGGAGCTGTAAGTCTGCCCCACCCCTGCAGGGCGATACAGACAGGAGGGGACTATGACCTCGCCCCTGCAGAGCGATACAGACAGGAGGGGGCTATGACCTCACCCCTGCAGGGCGATACAGACAGAATGGAGCTGTGAGTCTGCCCCACCCCTGCAGGGCGATACAGACAGGAGGGGGCTATGACCTCACCCCTGCAGAGCGATACAGACAGAAAGGAGCTGTGAGTCTGCCCCACCCCTGCAGGGCGATACAGACAGGAGGGGACTATGACCTCGCCCCTGCAGAGCGATACAGACAGGAGGGGACTATGACCTCGCCCCTGCAGAGTGATACAGACAGGAGGGGGCTATGACCTCGCCCCTGCAGAGTGATACAGACAGGAGGGGGCTATGACCTCACCCTGCAGAGTGATACAGACAGGAGGGGGCTATGACCTCGCCTCTGCATAGTGATACAAACAGGAGGGGCTATGACCTTGCCCCTGCAGGGCGATACAGACAGGAGGGGCTATGACCTCACCCCTGCAGGGCGATACAGACAGAAAGGAGCTGTGAGTCTGCCCCACCCCTGCAGGGCGATACCGACAGGAAGGGGCTATGACCTCGCCCCTGCAGGGCGATACCGACAGAAGGGGGCTATGACCTCGCCCCTGCAGGGCGATACCGACAGAAGGGGGCTATGACCTCGCCCCTGCAGAGCGATACCGACAGAAGGGGGCTATGACCTCGCCCCTGCAGGGCGATACCGAGAGAAGGGGGCTATGACCTCGCCCCTGCAGGGCGATACCGACAGGAAGGGGCTATGACCTCAACCCTGCAGAGTGATACAGACAGAAGGAGGCTATGACCTCGCCCCTGCAGAGCGATACAGACAGGAGGGGGCTATGACCTCGCCCCTGTAGAGTGATACCAACAGAAAGGAGCTGTGAGTCTGCCCCACCGCTGCAGGGCGATACCGACAAGAAGGGGCTATGACCTCGCCCCTGTAGAGTGATACAGACAGGAGGGGGCTATGACCTCGCCCCTGTAGAGTGATACAGACAGGAGGGGGCTATGACCTCGCCCCTGCAGGGCGATACAGACAGAAAGGAGCTGTGAGTCTGCCCCACCCCTGCAGGGTGATACAGACAGGAGGGGGCTATGACCCCTCCCCTGAAAGGTGATACAGATAGAAGAGAGCTGTGAGCCGTCCCCTGCAGGATGATGCAGATAGAAGAGAGCTATGAGCCGTCCCCTGCAGGGTGATACAGATAGAAGAGAGCTATGAGCCGTCCCCTGCAGGATGATACAGATAGAAGAGAGCTATGAGCCGTCCCCTGCAGGATGATACAGATAGAAGAGAGCTATGAGCCATCCCCTGCAGGGTGATACAGATAGAAGGGAGCTATGAGCCGTCCTCTGCAAGGTGATACAGATAGAAGAGAGCTATGAGCCGTCCCCTGCAGGGTGATACAGATAGAAGAGAGCTATGAGCCGTCCTCTGCAGGGTGATACAGAAAGAAGAGAGCTATGAGCCGCCCCCTGCAGGATGATACAGATAGAAGAGAGCTATGAGCCGTCCCCTGCAGGATGATACAGATAGAAGAGAGCTATGAGCCGTCCTCTGCAGGGTGATACAGATAGAAGAGAGCTATGAACCGCCCCCTTCAGGGTGATACAGATAGAAGAGAGCTATGAGCCGTCCCCTGCAGGGTGATACAGATAGAAGAGAGCTATGAGCCGTCCCCTGCAGGGTGATACAGATAGAAGAGAGCTATGAGCCGTCCTCTGCAGGGTGATACAGATAGAAGAGAGCTATGAGCCGCCCCCTGCAGGATGATACAGATAGAAGAGAGCTATGAGCCGTCCCCTGCAGGGTGATACAGATAGAAGAGAGCTATGAGCCGTCCCCTCCAGGATGATACAGATAGAAGAGAGCTATGAGCCGTCCCCTGCAGGGTGATACAGATAGAAGAGAGCTATGAGCCGTCCCCTGCAGGGTGATACAGATAGAAGAGAGCTATGAGACGTCCCCTGCAGGGTGATACAGATAGAAGAGAGCTATGAGCCGTCCCCTGCAGGGTGATACAGATAGAAGAGAGCTATGAGACGTCCCCTGCAGAGCGATACAGACAGGAGGGGGCTATGACCCTCCCCTGAAAGGTGATACAGATAGAAGAGAGTTATTAGTCGGCCCTGCCCCTGTAGGGTGATGCAGACAGAAGGGAGATATGAGACTGTCCTTCCCTTGCAGGGTTCTACAGGTAGAAGGGAACCATGCAGAATGATACAAACAGAAAAAAGCTATTACCCCTCCCTTGCAGGGTGATACAGACTGAAGGGAGCTATATCACCGTCCCTAAAGTGTGATGCAGACAGAAGAGCACTATAAGCCTTCCTCGCCCTTGCAGAGTTATACAGACAGAAGGGAGCTATGACCCCCGCCCCTGCAGGATGGTACAGACCGAAGATAGCAATGACTCTACCACTGAAAGGTGATACAGATAGAAGGGATTTATTAGTGTACCCTGCCCCTGCAGGGTTGTACAGAAAGAAGGAAGCTATGACCCCGCCCCTGAAGGGTGATACAAACAGAAGAGAGCAATTACACTGCCCCTAAAGGGTCATACAGACAGGAGGGAGCTATGAGATGCCACAGTCTCTGCAGAATGAAGCAGCTAGAAGAGAGCTATGAGCCATCCTCTGCAGGGTGATACAGATAGAAGAGAGCTATGAGCCATCCTCTGCAGGGTGATACAGATAGAAGAGAGCTATGAGCCGTCCTCTGCAGGGTGATACAGATAGAAGAGAGCTATGAGCCGTCCCCTGCAGGGTGATACAGATAGAAGAGAGCTATGAGCCGTCCCCTGCAGGGTGATACAGATAGAAAAGAGCTATGAGCCGTCCTCTGCAGGGTGATACAGAAAGAAGAGAGCTATTACCCCACTCCTGCAGGGTGATACAGATAGAAGGGAGCTATGAGCCGTCCTCTGCAGGGTGATACAGAAAGAAGAGAGCTATTACCCCACTCCTGCAGGGTGATACAGATAGAAGAGAGCTGTGAGCCTCCCCCTGCAGGGTGATACAGATAGAAAAGTGCTATGAGCCGTCCTCTGCAGGGTGATACAGAAAGAAGAGAGCTATTACCCCACTCCTGCAGGGTGATACAGATAGAAGGGAGCTATGAGCCGTCCCCTGCAGGATGATACAGATAGAAAAGAGCTATGAGCCGTCCCTGTTGTGAATGTGTTAGAAATGAATTCTGAGCAGAAGCTCCCTCTGGTTGTTACAAACAGTACTGAACTATTCAATGAAGATTGTGAAGATTGGCAATCAGGAGTTACAGACCTGTCTTATATAAGGGAGGTTCCCTCCCATGATGGTTGCCGGTGATCAATTGTTCTTGTCTCAACTGTGGTTCCTGGTTCACTTTGAAGCTTGCTCAGTCTTGCCTGCATCTCCTGCTAACAGATAAGATATTTTCTGCTTTTATTTTTTGCTTGCTTTTTGCATTTTTCCCTGCACTTCTGTGGAGGTCAGCCAGGTCCCCTCCGGGTGCTTGTGCTCCTCTCAGTTTATCTGAGCCACTGTTATTTGTTTATTTGCCTTTTCCAGTTTTTTCAGTGGCTGCGGCTTAGTTTTGTTACACCAGAGAACTAATTTAGGTGGTAGAGGTCGTGTGATCTCAGGTGTTTTTGCAATTAGTAGAGTTGGTATTTTTTTAGGGTTTTTGGGATTGCAGTAAGTGTCCTTCCTATCCTTTTCTCTCTAGGAAGATTGGGCCCCAACGTTTGCTCTTACTATTTTCTGTCTGTGTCTGTATTTCCTCTTGTCTAACTGCCATTACATGTTTGGGGGCTTCCTATGTTCTTTGGGGATCTGCTCTGGGGCAGATAGCTTTCCTCTTTCTATCTTTAGGTGTAGTTAACCTCTCAGGCTGTGACGAGGCGTCTAGGACCAACTTAGGAACGCTCCACGGCTGCCTTTAGTTGTGGTGGTTAGTCAGGGTACTGCAATCCAGTAGATTCCAACCTCTCTGGTGAATTGCTGTTTTTGCCTGCTGTCCTCAGCTACCAAATCATAACAGTATCACCGGCCAAACTGAAAATTATATGGTACTCACAGAAGGGAAAAATAGTGTGGAAAGAAAAAAAAAAAGTTGTCAGAGATTTTTTTTTTTCTGTTTGTTGCATTTTTTTTTCCCTCTTTTTCTCTGGGTGCTGAGGATTTTTTGGCCGTGTGGATCAGCTTGCCACTGAAGTTCAGAGTATTGCTACCTATCTTGCAGGGTTGCCGGTTGTGGAACCTAGGATCCCCATGCCAGATTTGTTTTTAGGGGATCGAGGTAAATTTCTGAATTTCAAAAATAACTGTAAGTTGTTTTTTGCCTTAAAACCTAAGTCCTCAGGAAACGCAGCGCAGCAGGTTCAAATTGTCATCTCTCTCCTGCGCGGCGATCCTCAGGATTGGGCTTTTTCCCTGACACCTGGGGACCCTGTTTTGAGTAATGTTGATGCATTTTTTCTGTCTCTGGGGTTATTGTATGATGAGCCTAATGTCACTGATCAAGCTGAAAAAACTTGTTGGCATTAAATCAAGGGCTTGAGGACGCTGAGTTATACTGTGAGAAATTTCGAAAGTGGGCAGTCCTGACCAAATGGAATGATGATGCTTTGGCAGCCATTTTTCGGAAGGGTCTGTCAGAGAATGTAAAAGATGTTATGGTGGGTTTCCCTGCTCCCTCTGGTCTCAATGATTCTATGTCATTAGCGATTCAAATTGACAGACGTTTGCGTGAGCGTAGAGGTATGCGTGTAATAGTGTTGCCTTGTGAACCAGCTTCTGAACCCATGCAGTGTGATAGAGTGGCTTCTGGGGCACAGCGTCATGAGTTTCGAAAACGCAATGGGTTATGTTTCTACTGTGGTGACGCCTCTCATGCTATTTCAGTCTGCCCTAAGTGGGGAAGACGTTTTTCACGCTCAGTTGTCTTGGGTAGTGTTCAGACTAAATTTCTGTTGACTGTTACCCTGATTTGCTCCCTGTCCACATTTTCTGCTCAGGCTTTTGTTGATTCGGGAGCAGCTATTAACCTGATGGATTTTGATTTTGGTAAACGTTGTGGGTTTCCCTTGATACCCCTACAGAAGTCTATTCCCCTACTGGGGATCGATTCTACCCCTTTGGCTGAGAATAAACCCCAGTTCTCTACTCAGGTGATAATGAGGGTTGAACCTGATCACCAGGAGTGCTGCAAATTTTTGGTTCTATATAATCTGCATGACATTATTGTACTAGGTTTCCCTTGGTTACAGTCTCATAATCCTGTTTTGGATTGGAAATCTGTGTCTGTAACCAGTTGGGGCTGCCAATGTGTTAATACCAACACTCCTGTTTTTTCTGCCTCCCCCCAGGCTCAGGATGTTCCTGACTTTTTGACTGATTTTTCTGATGTGTTTAGCGAAAGTAAATCTGCATCCTTGCCCCCCCATAGGAGCTATGACTGCGTTATTGAATTAGTGCCTGGTAGTAAATTCCCTAAAGGTCGCCTTTTTAACTTGTCTGTACCTGAACATGACGCTATGCGGTCTTATATCAAGGAGTCATTGGAGAAGGGTCATATCAGACCATCCTCTTCACCCTTAGGTGCCGGTTTTTTCTTTGTGGCCAAAAAGGATGGTTCATTAAGGCCGTGTATTGATTATCGTCTCTTGAACAATATCACTGTGAAATATCAATATCCGTTACCCTTGATTTCTGACCTGTTTTCCAGGGTGAAAAATGCTACTTGGTTTACCAAGCTTGACCTCAGGGGGGCGTATAACCTTATTCGCATTAAGCACGGGGATGAATGGAAGACGGCGTTTAATACCCTAGAGGGGCATTTTGAGTACCTAGTGATGCCCTTTGGGCTCACTAATGCTCCTTCCATCTTCCAGTCCTTCATGAATGACATTTTCAGGGATTTTGTGGATACATTTCTGATTGTTTATTTGGATGATATCTTGATTTTTTCCAATGACTGGGACTCTCATGTGAAACATGTTCGGACTGTGTTCCAGATTTTGAGAGAGAATGCTCTGTATGTGAAGGGATCAAAGTGTCTTTTTGGCGTACAGAGGATCTCATTTCTGGGATTCATTTTGTCCCCATCTGTTATTGAAATGGACCCGGTCAAGGTTCAGGCCATCTGTGATTGGGTCCAACCTACTTCATTAAAGGCTCTTCGGAGATTCTTGGGTTTTGCCAATTTTTATCGTAAATTTATTGGTAATTTCTCTGTTATTGTTAAACCATTGACTGATTTGACCAGAAAGGGTTCTGATGTGGTGAATTGGCCTCCTGAGGCAGTCTCTGCATTTCAGGAACTTAAGCAGAGATTCACTTCTGCTCCTGTTCTACGGCAGCCTGATGTTTCTCTGCCATTTCAGGTGGAGGTTGATGCCTCTGAAATTGGGGCAGGTGCCGTTTTGTCCCAAAAAGATCCAGAGACCTCTAAAAGTAACCCTTGTGCCTTTTTCTCTCGAAAATTTTCTCCAACTGAACGTAATTATGACGTGGGTAATCGGGAGTTATTGGCCATGAAGTGGGCTTTTGAAGAGTGGAGACATTGGCTGGAGGGAGCCAAACATCAGGTGGTGGTCCTCACGGACCATAAGAATCTGGTTTATCTGGAATCAAAGCTCAAATAAAGGAAAACTGCACACAGAGAATATATTATAAAAGTAGAAACATTTTATTAAACAATTTTTTTTTTTAAAAAAAACACGTATGAGAGACAGAATGACAGTGGTAACCAGAAATGGAGTGGAACCACACAGGTACTCAAGTATAATGACTAGTATGCTATAGTGCACATAAAGTAAGAACGACCATACTAATACTATGCCAAAAAGTCCGTATCAAGAGACTATATGTAAGTCTTTCTGCCAATGACCAGGCAAATAGTGACACAAGTCTAAACACAGGCTGTACGCCGCTTTAAAGACATGCAATCACAGTAAAAAATAAAGGTCGAACACATACCTGAGACCCAGTGGTGCCACTCTCCCCAACGCGCGTTTCGGCGCTGTGCCTTCTTCCGGAAGAAGGCACAGCGCCGAAACGCGCGTTGGGGAGAGTGGCACCACTGGGTCTCAGGTATGTGTTCGACCTTTATTTTTTACTGTGATTGCATGTCTTTAAAGCGGCGTACAGCCTGTGTTTAGACTTGTGTCATTTTGCCTGGTCATTGGCAGAAAGACTTACATATAGTCTCTTGATACGGACTTTTTGGCATAGTATTAGTATGGTCGTTCTTACTTTATGTGCACTATAGCATACTAGTCATTATACTTGAGTACCTGTGTGGTTCCACTCCATTTCTGGTTACCACTGTCATTCTGTCTCTCATACGTGTTTTTTTAAAAAAAATTGTTTAATAAAATGTTTCTACTTTTATAATATATTCTCTGTGTGCAGTTTTCCTTTATTTGAGCTTAGATTAATTTTTGCACTGAGTTCTTCTATCTAGGCACTGTGATACTACTATCTGTATATTCACATAAAAGGTGCTAGCCTTGTATAGGTTATTTATCTGGAATCAGCCAAGCGACTTAATACTAGACAGGCCAGGTGGGCCTTGTTTTTCACACGTTTTAATTTTGTGGTTTCCTTTCTTCCTGGCACTAGGAATGTTAAGGCGGATGCCCTCTCGAGGAGTTTCTTTGCGGAATCTCCTGAGTTATCGGATCCTGCTGTTATTTTGAAAGAGGGTGTAGTTCTTTCCGCCATCTCGCCCAATTTGAGACTGGCTCTGGAAGGGTGTCAGGAGGATAAACCCGAGCGCTGCCCTATTGGGAAATTGTTTGTCCCAGACCGGTGGAAAAAGAGTGTGATGTCTGAGATTCATTGTTCCGCGTTGGCCGGTCATCCCGGAATTTTTGGTACCAGAGACTTGGTTAGTCGGTCCTTTTGGTGGCCTACTTTGTCTCGTGACGTCAGGGAATTTGTGCAGTCCTGCGGGACTTGCTCTCGCTCCAAGCCTTGCTCTCGCTCTAGTGGTTTGTTGATGGCATTGCCTGTGCCCAAGAGACCATGGACCCATATCTCTATGGATTTCATTTCCGACCTCCCTGTTTCTCAGAAAATGACCGTTATCTGGGTGATTTGTGATAGGTTTTCCAAAATGATACATCTTGTGCCATTACCTAAGTTGCCTTCCTCCTCCGAATTGGTGCCTTTGTTCCTTCAGCACGTGGTTCGGTTACACGGCATTCCTGAGAACATTGTGTCTGACAGAGGAGTCCAGTTTGTTTCCAGATTTTGGAGGACTTTTTGTTCTAAACTTGGTGTTCAATTGTCTTTCTCCTCGGCTTTTCATCCTCAGACCAATGGACAAACTGAGAGAACAAACCAGACATTGGAGACTTATCTGAGATGCTTTGTGTCTGCTGATCAAGATGACTGGGTCTCTTTTTTGCCTTTGGCTGAGTTTGCTCTTAATAATAGGGCTAGCTCTGCCACTTTGATGTCTCCATTTTTCTGCAATTTTGGGTTTCACCCTCGATTTTCTTCGGGACAGACGGAGGCTTCTGTCTGTCCAGGTGTTGACTCTGTTGTGGAGCGTATGCAGCAGATTTGGGACCAGGTAGTGGAGAGGTTGTCCTTCTCTCAGGAAAGGGCCCAGCGGTTTGCCAACCGGCATAGGACTGATGGTCCTCGGTTTGAAGTGGCGGACTTGGTCTGGTTGTCCTCAAGAAATATCCCTATGAGAGTTGCATCTCCTAAGTTTAAGCCTAGGTTCATTGGACCTTATAAGATCATGGAGATTCTTAATCCTGTTTCCTTTCGTTTACTTCTTCCAGGGACATTTAAGATCCATAACGTGTTCCACAAGTCCTTATTGAAGAGGTTTGTCGAGCCAGTGGTTCCTATGGCTGCGCCCCCTGACCCTATTTTGGTTGAGGGCAATCTGGAGTATGTGGTTGAGAAAATATTGGATTCTCGTTTTTCTAGACGGAAACTCCAGTATTTGGTTAAGTGGAGAGGTTATGGTCAGGAGGACAATTCTTGGGTGTTTGCTTCGGACATCCATGCTAGGAGACTGATCCGTGCGTATCACAGAGCTCATCCTGACCGACCTGGTTGCCCAAATGAGGGTTCGGTGACCCCTCTCAAGGGGGGGGTACTGTTGTGAATGTGTTAGAAATTAATTCTGAGCAGAAGCTCCCTCTGGTGGTTACAAACAGTACTGAACTATTCAATGAAGATTGTGAAGATTGGCAATCAGGAGTTACAGACTGGTCTTATATAAGGGAGGTTCCCTCCCATCAGGGTTGCCGGTGATCAATTGTTCTTGTCTCATCTGTGGTTCCTGGTTCACTTGGAAGCTTGCTGTGTCTTGCCTGCATCTCCTGCTAACAGATAAGATATTTTCTGCTTTTATTTTTGCTTGCTTTTTGCATTTTTCCCTGCACTTCTGTGGAGGTCAGCCAGGTCCCCTCCGGGGGCTTGTGCTCCTCTCAGTTTATCTGAGCCACTGTTATTTGTTCATTTGCCTTTTCCAGTTTTTTCAGTGGCAGCGGCTTTGTTTTGTTACACCAGAGAACTAATTTAGGTGGTAGAGGTCGTGTGATCTCAGGTGTTTTTGCAATTAGTAGAGTTGGCATTTTTTTAGGGTTTTTGGGATTGCAGTAAGTGTCCTTCCTATCCTTTACTGTCTAGGCAGATTGGGCCCCAACGTTTGCTCATACTATTTTCTGTCTGTGTCTGTATTTCCTCTTGTCTAACCGCCATTACATGTTTGGGGGCTTCCTATGTTCTTTGGGGATCTGCTCCGGGGCAGATAGCTTTCCTCTTTCTATCTTTAGGTGTAGTTAACCTCTCAGGCTGTGACGAGGCGTCTAGGACCAACTTAGGAACGCTCCATGGCTGCCTTTAGTTGTGGTGGTTAGTCAGGGTACTGCAATCCAGTAGATTCCAACCTCTCTGGTGTATTGCCGTTTTTGCCTGCTCTCCTCAGCTACCAAATCATAACACGTCCCCTGCAGAGTGATACAGATAGAAGAGAGTTATGAGCCGTCCTCTGCAGGGTGATACAGATAGAAGAGAGCTATGAGCCGTCCCCTGCAGAGTGATACAGATAGAAGGGAGCTATGAGCCGTCCTCTGCAGGGTGATACAGATAGAAGAGAGCTATGAGCCATCCCCTGCAGGGTGATACAGATAGAAGAGAGCTATGAGCCGTCCCCTGTAGGATGATACAGATAGAAGAGAGCTATGAACCGCCCCCTGCAGAGTGATACAGATAGAAGAGAGCTATGAGCCATCCTCTGCAGGATGATATAGATAGAAGAGAGCTATGAACCGCCCCTTCAGGGTGACACAGATAGAAAAGAGCTATGAGCCGTCCCCTGCAGGGTTATACAGATAGAAGAGAGCTATGAGCCGTCCCCTGCAGGGTGATACAGATAGAAGAGAGCTATGAACCGTCCCCTGCAGGGTGACACAGATAGAAGAGAGCTATGAGCCGTCCCCTGTAGAGTGATACAGATAGAAGAGAGCTGTGAGCCGCCCCCTGCAGGGTGATACAGATAGAAGAGAGCTATGAGCCGTCCCCTGCAGGGTGATACAGATAGAAGAGAGCTATGAGCAGTCCCCTGCAGGGTGATACAGATAGAAGAGAGCTATGAGCCGTCCCTTGCAGGGTGATACAGATAGAAGAGAGCTGTGAGCAGTCCCCTGCAGGGTGATACAGATAGAAGATTGCTATGAGCCGTCCTCTGCAGGGTGATACAGATAGAAGAGAGCTGTGAGCCGTCCCCTGCAGGGTGACACAGATAGAAGAGAGCTATGAGCCGTCCCCTGCAGGGTGATACAGATAGAAGAGAGCTATGAGCCGTCCTCTGCAGGGTGATACAGATAGAAGAGAGCTGTGAGCCGTCCCCTGCAGGGTGACACAGATAGAAGAGAGCTATGAGCCGTCCCATGCAGGGTGATACAGATAGGAGAGAGCTATGAGCCGTCCCCTGCAGGGTGATATAGATAGAAGAGAGCTATGAGCCGCCCCCTGCAGGGTGATACAGATAGAAGAGAGCTATGAGCCGCCCCCTGCAGAGTGATACAGATAGAAGAGAGCTATGAGCCGTCCCCTGCAGGGTGATACAGATAGAAGAGAGCTATGAGCCGTCCTCTGCAGGGTGATACAGATAGAAGAGAGCTATGAGCCGCCCCCTGCAGGGTGATACAGATAGAAGAGAGCTATGAGCCGTCCCCTGCAGGGTGATACAGATAAAAGAGAGCTATGAGCCGTCCCCTGCAGGGTGATACAGATAGAAGAGAGCTATGAACCGTCCCCTGTAGGATGATACAGATAGAAGAGAGCTCTGAACCGTCCTCTGCAGGGTGATACAGATAGAAGAGAGCTATGAGCCGTCCCCTGCAGGGTGATACAGATAGAAGAGAGCTATGAGCCGTCCTCTGCAGGGTGATACAGATAGAAGAGAGCTGTGATGTATGTGGTACAGTTCATATAGCGTCTTGTGCTTGGGTGCGATGAAAATACTTGAGACACAGGTTGATAAAGAAAGTCTTGTATTGCTTCATACAAATTGGCAAAAATAAACACACAGGTTGCAAACACAGAAGCAGGAGACACAGCAGGCCAGAGTAATCTAAGCTCAGCAATAACTCTCCACAACAGATTCAGATCTTCTTCTCTGTTACCGCAAGTCCATGCAAACGTGAGGCTCTCAAGAGCAGAGTTCAGAGTCCACAAGTGCTTCAGAGTTCCTCAGTAGGAATGGCTGGAGTACAAGGTCCAAGGCTTCAGGAGTCAGAACACAGGTTCACTGCAGGCTAGATTCTGAAGCACTGATTGCTCAGCTGTGGCTGTTTAAGAAGCAAACGGAGAGAATCAGGGCGGGAACATGCAAGCTGGAAAACTCCATTTTGACTGAGGGCAAGATAGCTGCAGCAAAACAGAAAGCAAAATGGCCGACGAACAAACTGAGTTTCAGAAACAGATACACAGAACCTTACATTACTCCCCCCTTAGGGACAACCTCCGGATGACCTCAGACCAGGCTTGTGTGGGTACCTCTGATGAAACTGACGGAGCAAGCGAGGAGCATTAACGTTATTGACTGGCTCCCATGAGTTGTCCTCCACTGGGTAGCCCTGCCATTTAATCAGATATTGTAACTGATTTCTATACAACCTGGAATCTAAAATCCTTTCCACCACAAATTCTTCCTGACCATCGACTAGCACTGGGTCAGGGCAAGGAGAAGAACGTCCAGGAAACGTATTGGGTGTCGCAGCCTTTAGTAGGGATACATGAAAGACAGGGTGGATTCTCATAGTTCTGGGCAATTGAAGACGACAAGCAACGGCACTTATAATCTTACTGATTTTATAGGGTCCAATGTACTTATGTCCCAACTTAGACGATGGAATCCTTAACTTAAGATTTCTGGTTGACAGCCAGACCAGGTCTCCTACCTTAAAAGCTGGTGCAGGTTTACGAAATTTATCTGCTGCCTTCTTGTACCTTTCCTGAGCCGATTCCAGATTCTCCTTTAGAAGATCCATATTCTTCTGTAAAGTCGTGACTCTTTCAGCCACTGCTGGCAAAGGCGTCTCTATGGGAAATCGTGGTAGAATGTTAGGATGATAACCTAGATTAGAGTAAAAAGGAGACTGTTTAGTGGAGGCACTCTGAGAGTTGTTGTAAGAGAACTCAGCCAATGGAAGTAGATCCACCCAATCATCCTGTAGGTGGCAGATAAAGCAGCGGAGATACTGCTCCAGGGTTTGATTGGTTCGTTCGGTTTGTCCATTAGTCTGGGGATGAAAAGCAGAAGAAAGGTTTACTTTAATGTCCAATGCTGCACAGAAATTTTGCCAAAACCTAGAAGTGAATTGCACCCCTCGATCCGAAATAACCTCATCCGGTACTCCATGTAAACGAAACACATCTTTAATCATCAAATCTGATGTCTGTTTTGCAGTGGGTAAGCCGACACAAGGGATAAAATGAGCTGCCTTTGTTAAACGGTCAACCACCACTAGAATAGTGTTCTTCCCTTGAGAGGTTGGTAATTCCACAATGAAGTCCATAGAAATGGATCCCCACGGGCGGGACGGGGTGGGAAGAGGCTGTAACAGACCAGTTGGTGAAGAGCGAGGTGTTTTGCATCTTGCACAAACCTCACACGAAGTGACATAGTCCAAAACATCCTTCCTACAAGTGGGCCACCAAAAGAAACGAGAAAGAAATTCCTGTGTCTTTAGAATTCCTCTATGCCCGGCTATTTTGGAATCGTGAATGAGTTGCAATACTCTCAATCTGACTGTTTCAGGTATATACAGACGTTGTCCCAGAATCCACACACCATTCTTAAAGACAAGACTTACGTCCCTTGGGGGTTGAGCCAAAAAAGAATCCGCATGGTATGCTTCCTTGATGTCTTTAATTAGGTCTTGATGATGAATCACTCCTAGGAATCTAGAGTCAGGAAGAATAGTCTTAGGAGGAGTAATTGGACGTGTCTCTGCTGAGTAAATCCTAGAGAGTGCATCAGCCTTTCCATTGCGCGATCCTGGTCTATAAGAAATAATAAAATTAAATTGGTTTAAGAAAAGATTCCAGCGAGCCTGGCGAGGAGTCAGGCACTTAGCCGACCTGATAAACTCAAGATTACGATGGTCTGTCAGAACGACTATTTGCTGTGCAGCTCCTTGAAGAAGGTGTCTCCATTCTTTGAAGGCGGCAATAATGGCCAACAACTCTCTATTGCCCACATCGTAGTTCTTCTCAGCCGAAGACAACTGCTGGGAAAAGAAGGCACAGGGATGCAAGACATTCTTCTCACCTGTTCTCTGAGAGAGTATAGCTCCCACGGCACAGTCTGAAGCATCCACCTCTATTATGAAGGCAAGCTCTGGGTTGGGATGTACTAGGATAGGTGCAGTGGTAAATTTATCTTTTAGACGGGAAAATGCTTCCTGGGCTTGGGGAGTCCAGGAGAACTTAGACTCTTTCCGGGTAAGTTGGGTGATAGGTGACACTACCTCAGAGAAATTTCTAATGAAACGTCTATAGAAGTTTGCAAACCCGATGAAGCGCTGTACCTCCTTCACATTTCTAGGACTTGGCCAATCATTGATGGCTTGGGTTTTACTTCCATCCATACTAATTCCTTGTGTAGACAGTACATACCCCAGAAATTGAATTTCGGTCTTATGGAATTCACACTTTTCAAGCTTGATGTAAAGATGATTTTGTCTTAGACGTTCCAAGACCATTCTCACATGTCCATGATGTTCCTCTGTGGAGTTAGAAAAAATTAAAATATCATCCAAATAAATTACCACGAATGTATCTAGGAGATCCCTGAAGATGTCATTCACCAAGTGTTGGAAAGTGGCTGGGGCGGTACTCAGACCAAAAGGCATAACCAGATATTCAAAGTGTCCATGGCGTGACCTGAATGCAGTCTTCCATTCATCCCCAGGTCTAATACGGACTAAGTTATAGGCCCCACGAAGATCTAGTTTAGAAAAAATTTTGGCATGTCGCACTCTCTCCAATAACTCAGGGATTAAAGGCAATGGATAACGGTTTCTAATAGTAACCTTATTGAGTTCCCTATAGTCTACGCATGGTCTCAGGGATCCATCTTTCTTCTTTACAAAGAATATGGGTGCCCCTGCAGGAGATGAAGAGGGGCGTATGAAGCCCTTGGCTAGATTTTCGTCTATGTACTCTTTTAAAGCCTTCAGCTCGGGCCCCGCCAGGGGGTAGATCTTACCAAAAGGTATCTCTGCTCCAGGCAATAATTCAATTGGACAATCATATGGACGGTGAGGAGGAAGCTGGTCAGCGTTCTTCTTGTCACATAAATCCACATAGTCCTGGTATACAGCTGGTAGTTCAGGGACTGACATGATTCCTTTAGGAACAGAGCAAGCTGAAATTTTTGGACTCATCTGTTTCTCTGGAAAGTGTAATTCCTTGGTCTCCCAGTTAATGGTAGGATTCTGAGCCTGCAGCCATGGTAGCCCTAGAATAATGGGAAAGTGAGGAGAAGAGATAAGCATAAAGGACAGTTTCTCTTGATGATCTTTACCCATAAGAACCTTTAAAGGCTCTGTTTCCTGATCCACTGGTCCAGAGGTCAGCAGGGAGCCATCCACAGTTTCCATCTGTACTGGAGTAGCCTTCTTCACTGAACGTATTCCCTGTTTTAGAGCAAAGGAGACATCCATAAAATTTCCACTTGCACCTGAGTCGATCATAGCAGAGCTAGACACCCAGGCTGAGTTAACCCAGAGTTTGATGGAAAGAAAACAGTGAGAATTGTTTTTCTTACAACTCAGCTGGGACACCGCTGAGGAAACTTGAAAAATGGCAGCATTTACACAGTCAACGTCCTCAGAGGTAACGGAGTTTAAGTCCGAGAAATCAAGATCTGTTGCTGCAGCTCTCTCTGGAGCCTGAGGCTCGGACCTGACAGATCCCCTCTCGCAACACTCACAATGAATGAGTGCTGCAGTAGTCTTGCGAGAACGGCTGGGACAGTTAATAATAAAGTGCCCTGACTTACCACAATAAAAACATAGATTCTCCTTAAAACGATGTTCCTTGCGTGCATCACTAACCCGTCGTAGTAAAGAGTCTACCTGCATGGGTTCAGGTTCAGGTTCCCGTGTAATCCTATTCAAAGGTTCCTTAGCTGGAGAGGAAGGTAGGAAAAGGTTAGTACGATTGCTTTCGAACCATCTCTCTTGCCTGCGTTCAGTTAAACGAGTATCAATACGGATGCAGTAGTTAATAAAGTCACCTAACGCAGTGGGAGGGTCGGCACGAGCAAGTTCATCCTTAATCAGTGGGGATAACCCCTTTCGAAAAATAGATTTTTTGGCGGAATTGTCCCAGGTGGTATCAAGGGCCCATCTCCTGAAATCCAAGGCATATTCAGCTACCGAGTGCTTACCTTGGCGCAAAGCTAACATGGCTGCTTCAGCTGTTGCACCTCGATTGGGGTCATCAAACACCTGCCCCATGGCTGAAATAAAATCATCAAGGTGATTCAAACAATCATCCTCAGTCTCAATCAGAGGGTTTGCCCACATCAAAGCCTTGTTGGTAAGCAACATAATTATAGTAAGCACCTTAGATCGTTCAGTAGGAAATTGTGAAGCATGTGCAGAAAAAAAAAGATTGCATTGATTAATAAATCCCCTGAATTTTTCACGTTCACCACCAAAACGAAAAGGGGGCAACTTGGGAATCCCAGAACTCGGGGCCAAGGCAGGAGCCTGGACTCGCCCCTCCAGAACCTCAATCCTGGCTCGCAAATCCTGGGTAGTCTGTCCAACCACTTGCAAATTGTGATTATTTAGGTCCTGAAGATTTGTAAAACGGGTCTTTATATTCTGCAAATCTGCAAGGATATTATCAGTCACTCCACAAAGTTCCTTTATGCGGGCCTCCATTTTCCAGATCTTTTAAGACAGGATACTGGAAGAAGAGGAGAGAAAAAAAAACAATAGTGTTCACCTGTGGCAACACTGAAGAAAGAAAAAACTTTAAGGGAACTGCTCACCTGGAATGGTTGTGAGAAGTCACAACCACTATCATCACAGAAAGCTTTCAACCAGACATCTGATATCCAGAGTTTCAGCAGACAAAAAGAGAAGAGAAAAAAAAAAAAAAAAAAAAAAAAAACAATAGTGTTTACCTGTGATAACACTGCAGAAAAAAAAAAAACTTAAGGGAATTGCTCACCTGGAATGGTTGTGAGAAGTCACAACCACTGTCATCACAGAAAGTACAACCGGACATCCGATATCCACAGTACAGCAGACAAGCCTTTCCAGACCCAGCAGACACTAACGTTTGGCTTCAGAATCTTGTGATGTATGTGGTACAGTTCATATAGCGTCTTGTGCTTGGGTGCGATGAAAATACTTGAGACACAGGTTGATAAAGAAAGTCTTGTATTGCTTCATACAAATTGGCAAAAATAAACACACAGGTTGCAAACACAGAAGCAGGAGACACAGCAGGCCAGAGTAATCTAAGCTCAGCAATAACTCTCCACAACAGATTCAGATCTTCTTCTCTGTTACCGCAAGTCCATGCAAACGTGAGGCTCTCAAGAGCAGAGTTCAGAGTCCACAAGTGCTTCAGAGTTCCTCAGTAGGAATGGCTGGAGTACAAGGTCCAAGGCTTCAGGAGTCAGAACACAGGTTCACTGCAGGCTAGATTCTGAAGCACTGATTGCTCAGCTGTGGCTGTTTAAGAAGCAAACGGAGAGAATCAGGGCGGGAACATGCAAGCTGGAAAACTCCATTTTGACTGAGGGCAAGATAGCTGCAGCAAAACAGAAAGCAAAATGGCCGACGAACAAACTGAGTTTCAGAAACAGATACACAGAACCTTACAAGAGCTATGAGCCGCCCCCTGCAGGGTGATACAGATAGAAGAGAGCTATGAGCCGTCCTCTGCAGGGTGATACAGATAGAAGAGAGCTATGAGCCGCCCCCTGCAGGGTGATACAGATAGAAGAGAGCTATGAGCCGTCCCCTGCAGGGTGATATAGATAGAAGAGAGCTATGAACCGCCCTCTGCAGGGTGATACAGATAGAAGAGAGCTATGAGCCGTCCCCTGCAGGGTGATATAGATAGAAGAGAGCTATGAGCCGTCCTCTGCAGGATGATACAGATAGAAGAGAGCTATGAGCCGTCCCCTGCAGAGTGATATAGATAGAAGAGAGCTATGAGCCGTCCCCTGCAGGGTGATACAGATAGAAGAGAGCTATGAGCCGTCCCCTGCAGGGTGATACAGATAGAAGAGAGCTATGAGCCGTCCTCTGCAGGGTGATACAGATAGAAGAGAGCTATGAGCCGTCCCCTGCAGGGTGATACAGATAGAAGAGAGCTATGAGCCGTCCTCTGCAGGGTGATACAGATAGAAGAGAGCTATGAGCCGTCCTCTGCAGGGTGATATAGATAGAAGATAGCTATGAGACGTCCCCTGCAGGGGGATACAGATAGAAGAGAGCTATGAGCCGTCCCCTGCAGGGTGATACAGATAGAAGAGAGCTATGAGACGTCCCCTGCAGGGTGATACAGATAGAAGAGAGCTATGAACCGTCCTCTGCAGGGTGATACAGATAGAAGAGAGCTATGAGCCGCCCCCTGCAGGGTGATACAGATAGAAGGGAGCTATGAGCCGTCCCCTGCAGGGTGATACAGATAGAAGAGAGCTATGAGCCGTCCTCTGCAGGGTGATACAGATAGAAGAGAGCTATGAGCCGTCCTCTGCAGGGTGATATAGATAGAAGAGAGCTATGAGCCGTCCCCTGCAGAGTGATATAGATAGAAGAGAGCTATGAGACGTCCCCTGCAGGGTGATACAGATAGAAGAGAGCTATGAACCGTCCTCTGCAGGGTGATACAGATAGAAGAGAGCTATGAGACGTCCCCTGCAGGGGGATACAGATAGAAGAGAGCTATGAGCCGTCCCCTGCAGGGTGATACAGATAGAAGAGAGCTATGAGACGTCCCCTGCAGGGTGATACAGATAGAAGAGAGCTATGAGCCGTCCCCTGCAGGGTGATACAGATAGAAGGGAGCTATGAGCCGTCCCCTTCAGGGTGATACAGATAGAAGGGAGCTATGAACCGTCCTCTGCAGGGTGATACAGATAGAAGAGAGCTATGAGCCGCCCCCTGCAGGGTGATACAGATAGAAGGGAGCTATGAGCCGTCCCCTGCAGGGTGATACAGATAGAAGAGAGCTATGAGCCGTCCCCTGCAGGGTGATACAGGTTATTGTGAGTCACTTGGCTATTCCTGTTGTGCTGGTGACTCTTTACTTTTTGTCTCATGCAGATCTTCTATTACTCAACGGACATCTTCTCTAAGGCAGGAGTGGAGCAGCCAATCTATGCCACCATTGGTGCAGGGATTGTAAACACAGCTTTTACTGTCGTTTCAGTAAGTTGGACACGGGGGTCTTCTCATGGTTACTGACATGGATGTCAGTTCTTTCTGTGTCTGCACATCGTTATCCGTTAGCTCAGACATTATAATTTTCATGTCCTGGTGTAAACAGGTCCCAGTTCCGCAAACACTTGTGAAGCAGTGAGGGGCGTCATATATGAGAGTCATTATGTGTCCCCCAGGACGTGCACAGAAGCAGACTGTGCACGCTGGAGAGCGTTGTAATTACAGCCATGTCTGTGGGTACAGTGCAGAATACAAGAGAGTGGATTTCAGTCGTCAGTGTGTCTGGTACGTGTGGTAACAGTTTTCACACGTACCGGAGACACACTAGTCATTAAATGGGTCTGGGCTAGTGTTGAGCGATACTTCCCGATATCAAGAAGTATCAGATCGGATTGGATCGGCCCGATACCCAAAAAGTATCAGGTATAGCCGATTCCGATACCGGAAACCCAATGCAAGTCAATGGGACGGAAATATCGTAATTAAAAAAAAAAAAACTTCTTTCCTTGTAAACACTAGATATCCACACATAGAATACATATATATATATATATATATATATATATATATTATATTTAGTTCATACACTTCTACATAGTAAAATAGCCTCTGATTCAATTGCCGGGTAATGCCGGCTGTTGTGAAATTACAGAACCACCCGACATGAAATGACACATGGTTTACATAGAGTTAACCATGTAATTTCATGTAGTTTGATATATGGTTTTCAGAAACAATTACATGAGTGTACAGTACAGACCAAAAGTTTGGACACACCTTCTCATTCAAAGATTTTTCTGTATTTTCGTGACTATGAAAATTGTAGAATCACACTGAAGGCATCAAAACTATGAATTATCACATGTGGAATTATACATTACACTTTACAAAAAAGTGTGAAACAACTGAAAATATGTTTTATATTCTAGGTTCTTCACCTTTTGCTTTGATTACTGCTTTGCACGCAGAAAAGGTGAACGGATGGACTCTACATGCCTGGTTCCCACCGTGAAGCATGGAGGAGGAGGTGTGATGGTGTGGGGGTGCTTTGCTGGTGACACTGTTGGGGATTTATTCAGAATTAAAGGCATAGTGAACCAGTATGGCTACCACAGCATCTTGCAGCGGCATGCTATGCTATTCCATCCGGTATGCGTTTAGTTGGACCATCATTTATTTTTCAAAAGGACAATGACCCCAAACACACCTCCAGGCTGTGTAAGGGCTATTTATCCAAGAAGGAGAGTGTTGGGGTGCTACGCCAGATGACCTGACCTCCACAGTCACCAGACCTGAACCCAATCGAGATGGTTTGGGGTGAGCTGGACCGCTCACCGCTTCAATTTTGAATAAATCCCCAACAGTGTCACCAGTAAAGCCCCCCCACACCATCACACCACCTCCTCCATGCTTCACGGTGGGAACCAGGCATGTAGAGTCCATCCGTTCACCTTTTCTGCGTGCAAAGCAGTAATCAAAGCAAAAGGTGAAGAACCTAGAATATAAGACATATTTTCAGCTGTTTCACACTTTTTTGTAAAGTGTAATGTATAATTCCACATGTGATAATTCATAGTTTTGATGCCTTCAGTGTGATTCTACAATTTTCATAGTCATGAAAATACAGAGAAATCTTTGAATGAGAAGGTGTGTCCAAACTTTTGGTCTGTACTGTATGTGTGCAAAATTTCACACATGTAGGGGTTAATTAAAGATGTAAATTCGTTGTAAAAAAATGCATTTTTTTTTCTACGAATTTACACCTTTAATTAACCCCTACATGTGTGACATTTTGCACACATACACTTACGTAATTGTTAGTGAAAACCATATATCAAACTACATGAAATGACATGGTTAACTGTATGTAAACCATGTGTCATTTCATGTCGGGTCTGTAATTTCACAAAAGCCGGCAATTGAATTAGCGGCTATTATACTATGTAGAAGTGCATGAACTATAAATATATATACTGTATATGTGTCACAATGACATGTGTATATATATATATATATATATATATGAGGTGTAAAATTGTTGAAAAAAAAATGTGTGGGCTCCCGCCCTATTTTCTCAACCAGACAGACAAAGCCAGCGAGTGGGGGCAGATAATAATAGCCCAGAGAGGGACCATTATTTTTGGGCTCCCCCTGGCTACTAACATCTGTCCCAGACACCCCAGAAAAGGCACATCTATAATTAGATTCGCCCTTTCTGGCACTTTGCCTGTCTATTCCCATTGCCCTATAGCGAATGGGTTAATAATAGGTTAAAGCCACCTTGCTATTGAAAGGTGACTGTAAGCCAGGTTAATAATTGAGAGCTGTCAATTAGACAACCATCAATTATTAATCCTATTGTATGAAATAAAAAAAAAACATGCGCACAATAATGAAAAATCATTTTAATGAAATAAATACACAGTTTTTGACCATGTTTTATTGTACAGGTAAATCCATCCGATTCCCTTGTTCTCCTGTAATAAAAATAAAATAATAAAGCAACATTATTCTTACCTATCCAACGCACAGTCAGGTCCCCCGATGTAATCCTTCTGAAAGGGTTAACGTTTACTGCAGAGACCGCAGCTAATGCTGACAGCCACGCAGTAAACACCTGACTGAATCATCTCCTTTCCTGGCTGACAGGAGAGGAAGTGATTAGCTGGGAAGCATAATTGATTGCTTCCCACTTTCACTTCAGGTCTGCCGAGGACACCGCACAGCATCAGTGACGTCAGAGGGAATCCCGGCTGACCTGAAGTGAACTGATTAACAAAAATAGGGAATCCCCTCGAAAAAAAAAATGCCGTGGGGTCCCCCCTATTTTTGTTAACCAGCCTGATGAAGCAGACTACTGGGGCCTGGTATTTTAGGCTGTTAAAGATCCAAGATCCATGGACCTTGCAAGCCTGATAATACCAGGCCACGGCAGTCTCCTTAGCTTGGCTGGTTAACAAAAATAGGGGATCCCCTCGAAAAAAAATGGCGTGGGGTCCCCCCTATTTTTGTTAACCAGCCAGATGAAGCAGACTGCTGAGGCCTGGTATTTCAGGCTGGTAAGGATCCAAGATCCATGAACCTTGCAAGCCTGATAATACTAGGCCACAGCAGTCTGCTTAGCTTGGCTGGTTAACAAAAATAGGGGATCCCCTCGAAAAAAAAATGGTGTGGGGGTCCCCCTAATTTTGTTAACCAGCCAAGTAAAAACAGACTGCTGCGGCCTGGTATTAAAAGACTGTCAAGACCCATGGATTTTGGCCCTCAACAGCCTAAAAATACCAGGCTGCAGCAGCCCCACAATTGGCGCAACCAAAGATGCGCCAATTGTGGCACTTTACCCGTCTCTTCCCACTTGCCCTGTAGCGGTGGCAAGCGGGGTAATAAGGGGTTAATGTCACCTTTGATTGAACGGTGACAATAAGTCCGGTTAATAATGGAGAGGCGTCAATAAGACACCGATCCATTATTAATCATAAAGTTTGTAAATTTTTAAAAAAATACACAGCCAGAAAAAGTATTTTAATGAAATAAAACACAAAACAGTTTTCATTATTTTTATTTCACGCTCATCCTGCAACGCCATCGATCTGTAAAAAGCCTAAAATAACAAACCAACACAAATACTCCCTGTCCGACGTAGTCCAAAATCACGAGTGTCCCACGACGAGTCCAGCTCTGCTACATCTGGATGACAGGCTGAGCCTGACATCCAGACACAGCAGAGCTGCTTACCTGCGGAGATTCCCGGCGGTGACGTCATCCGGACTGGTTTACAGCCAGCTGTCGCGAGAGTACAGCTGGCCGAGATTACCCAGTACCCGGCAGCACGTGCAGTTATCGCGAGAAGCTGCACGTGACCGCCAGGGAGAGGGTAATGGCCGGCCATCCAGGAGGACGTGACCACCAGGGATCTTCTGCCAGGTAAGTGCTGAGTCCTGACTCCTGACAGACCCGACCGACACTGACAGTGACACTTTCGGGAAGTTCCTGTGTCACGTACTTCATTCTGTGACACAGAAACTCCCCATAGACTTACAGGAAAATTCCGATTCCAGTATCCGATATGCAAAAAATATCGGAACTCAGAATTGGAATTCCGATACAGCAAATATCGGCCGATACCCGATATTTGCGGTATCGGAATGCTCAACACCAGTCTGGGCACCTCAGTATGCTTCCACAGACCGTGTATCCATGGGCAAAACACGTTGACTTGTCCATATTTTAACAGCAGCACGGGCAGCAAAACGTCCCACACACATGCACACGGATGACAAAGGCATGACATCCGTGTGTTGTCCATGTAAAACGTATAGGCGCCTGGGACTGATCACGCCGTTCCCTGGCGCTGGGTGCTTTAGAGCGCTCACATGACTGTCTCCTGCTTGTGCAGCGATCAACGATAACAGGAGACAATGTTTAGAGTTGTATTCAACTGTTAACAGTGAGAGCAGGCGGCAGCTGATGGGACTACTACTCCCATCAGTCTACACCTGCTGCCATTAATAACAGCATGCGGCTGATAGGACTATTCATTAGCCGGTGCCCCCGCTATAAATAAATAAACTAAAAAAAATTGAAGTGGAACTCGCCTGTATTTTTGATAACAGCCAGGAAAAACTCACAGCTGTGGGCTGCAACCCACAGCCGTCAGCTTCAACAAGGCTGGTTATCAAGAATAGAGGGGTCCCCCCAATTTTTGACAACCAGCCAAGCTATAGCAGACAACTGGGGGCTGGTATTCTCAGGCTGGTAAGGGGCCATGGATATTGGCCCTCCCCCAGCCTAAAAATAGCAGCCCATAGACACCCAGAAAAGCTGCATCTATAAGATGCACCAATTCTGGTACTTTGCCCGGCTCTTCCCACTTGCCCTGTGCTGATGACAAGTGGGGTAATATTTGTGCGGTTGATGTCACCTTTGTATTGTCCGGTGACATCAAGCCCACGGCTTAGTAATGGAGAGGCATCTATAAGACACCTATCCATTACTTATCCTATAGTTACATGGTAAATAAAGACACAGCAAGAATAAAATTGTTTATTAAAAATAAACAAAACACACTTTTACTTTTTTATTTAAAAATAACAAATACAGTTATATTCACTTGACGCCTAATTCCACTGAAGCCCTCATCTCCTGTAATAAAACAAAAAAAACAAAAATAAAAAATAACAATATCCCTCACCTGTCCGTAAATCTGTCCCATGCTCTTATCCGTGTCTGGGGATTAATAGTATTATACCTGGACAGTGCCAAGATGCGACCGTCCAGGCTGAGAACCACTGGTGAATGAGCTGCTGCGAGCGCAGCCTCAGTGACTAGCGGTGATGTCATCAAGGTTACTGCTAGTCACTGAGGCTATATTCCCAGCCAGGCCCCTGAACTGTGGGGACCTCAGCACTGTGAGAAAAAGTCAGTGAGTTCACCGCAGTTCACCATGAGAAATTTTTCACAGTGAACTGCGTTGAACTGACTTTTTCTCACAATGCTGAGGTCAACGGAGTTCAGCCTAGCTGGGAACACAACCTCAGTGACGGGCAGTAACCCCGATGACGTCACCGCTGGTCATTGATGCTGCGCTTGCAGCAGCTCATTCATCAGTGGTTCTCAGCCTGAACGGTCGCATCTTGGCACTGTCCAGGTTGAAAACTATTAATCCCCAGACATGGATTACAGCGTGGGACAGCATGACAGACAGGTATGGTATATTGTTGTTTTTTTATTTTAGTTTTATTACAGGAGAACGAGGGCTTCGGTGGAATTAGGCATTAGATGAATATAACTTTTGTTATTTTTAAAATGTGTTTAGTCTTTTTTCTAATAAAAGACTTTATTCTGGCTGTGTCTTTACCATATAACTATAGGAATAGTAATGGATGGGTGTCTTACAGATGCCTCTCCATTACTAATACGAGGGCTTGATGTCACCTGACAATACAAAGTGACATCAACTCCACAAATATTACCCCACTTGCCACCGCTACAGGGCAAGTAGGAAGAGCCGGGCAAAGCGCCAGAATTGGCGCATCTAATAGATGTGCCTTTTCAGGGTGGCTGTAGGCTGGTGGAGGCCAATATCCATGACTCCTTACCAACTTTAGAATACCAGCCCCCAGCTGTCTGCTTCAGCTTAGCTGGTTGCCAAAAATAGGGGGAACCCATGCCGTTTTTTAAATTATTTATTTAAATAATTAAAAAACACGGTGTGGGAACTCCTCTATTCTTAATAACCAACCTTGCTGAAGCTTGTCAGTTTTGCCTGGCTGGTTATCAAAAATACAGGGGAACCCACATTATTATTTTTTTTATTTATTTATAGCACAGGTGCCGGCAGATGAAATACTCCCATCAGATGCCGCCTGCTCTCGCTGTTATCAGTTGAATACAACTCTCAACATTCTCCCCTGCTAGCAGTGATCGCAACGCGAGCAGGGGACAGCGATGTGAGCTGTCTTCAGCACCCGGCGCCCAGGGAACAGTGTGAACAGTACCGCTACTTCTCAGGTGCCGTTACTTGTTATACTGATGCGGCACACGAATGCCACACGTATTAAACACACGGACATTGATATCTCCGGTACTGTTTTTTCCGTTACCGTAAATATCAGGACATATGAAAGAGCCCTAAGTCAGATTTAAGAAAACCAGATGTGGGCTTTTATTTTTGGAGAGATCTGTAGGAAGGCAGAGGGGTAGATCTCTCCCTCCACTCCGGGTCTTGGGAGTGGCCCGTGTCCACGATTCCCATTTAAACTTTCAGTTGAGGTTTGGGTGTGTCAGTGTTTGTTTTGCAAATGTCAGAGTAGGAGGCTCTGTGCAGGACAGGTCTGTGTGAGACGGAACCCAGGCCAGAGCCAGAGAAAGCAAAGCCACTGATGCACCCACGAGTGATGCTGTGGAGCAGTCGCCCACAGCAACAGATTGAAACGGACTGTTACGGACAATCCGCCTGCGAACAGGAGGCTAACGTTTAAGGTATTTTTGTACGTTGCCAAAATAAAGACGTTTCAGTTGAACTATCACTGCCTCATTACCGCACTGTCGTGAAAGCAACTGCATTACACCATATACAGAGGTAAGTCCATTGATGGAGATCCCCCATATATTGGGTGCAAGTTAGCTTGCTCCCTTTCCTCCATTTTGATTATTTTGATTTACGCTTTTCTAGTTTTGGAGTAATCCTCTGTGTATCTTCAGGTTGTTTTATCATAACTTTTCCATTTCCTTAATAGCTCTTCCTAGTTGAGAGGGCCGGACGGCGAACCCTACACCTTGTGGGTCTCGCTGGGATGATCTCTTGTGCAATACTAATGACGGTGGCCATGGTGTTACAGGTGAGACAGGGCTGACAAGTCTGGACATTGATGGGATATGTTGTATTATACAGCTACAATAAAACCTCCTCTCTTACCATGGGCCTAGCTGACAACTCACCTTCTGACCTTCTGCTGACACACCCTGTTTTCTGCTGGCAACACAGCCGTTATCTTCTGGCAATACACCCGTTATCTGCTGGCGACACTCTTCTGTGAGCTGCTGGCTGCACACCCCTGTGACCTGCTGGCTGCACACCACTGTGACCTGCTGACTGCACACCCCTGTGACCTGCTGGCTGCACACCCCTGTGACCTGCTGACTGCACTCCCCTGTGACCTGCTGGCTGCACACCTCTGTGACCTGCTGGCTGCAAACCCCTGTGACCTGCCGACTGCAACCCCTGTGACCTGCCAGCTACAGACCCCTGTGACCTGCTGGCTGCACACCCCTGTGACCTGCTGGCTGCACACCCCTGTGACCTGCTGGCTGCACTCCCCTGTGACCTGCTGGCTACACTCCCCTGTGACCTGCTGACTGCACTCCCCTGTGACCTGCTGTGGACACACCCTTTATTTGTTGGTGACACACCCCTGTGACCTGCTGACTGCACACCCCTGTGACCTGCTGACTGCACTCCCCTGTGACCTGCTGTGGATATACCCTTTATTTGTTGGTGACACACCCCTGTGACCTGCTGACTTCACACCCCTGTGACCCACTGGCTGCACTCCCCTGTGACCTTCTGACTGCACTCCCCTGTGACCTGCTGGCTGCACTCCCCTGTGACCTGCTGGCTGCACTCCCCTGTGACCTGCTGGCTGCACTCCCCTGTGACCTGCTGGCTGCACTCCCCTGTGACCTGTTGTAGACACACCCTTTATTTGTTGGTGACACACCCCTGTGACCTGCTGACTGCACACCCCTGTGACCTGCTGGCTGCACTCCCCTGTGACCTGCTGGCTGCACTCCCCAGTGACCTGCTGTGGACACACCCTTTATTTGTTGGTGACACACCCGTGACCTGCTGACTGCACCCCCCTGTGACCTGCTGGCAGCACACCCTTTATTTGTTGGTGACACACCCCTGTGATCTGTTGGCGGCACACACTTGTGACCTGCTGGCGGCACACCCGTTATCTGCTGGTGACACCAGCTTTCTTCGGACCTTGGCTGTATTTTCAGCTGCCTCTTTTCAGTCTCAGCTGCATCAGATATAAAACCTCATCATGTCAGGAGCCTGCATAGAGGGCCCCTTGTGGTCACTTCACAACCACTTATAAGGGGGAGGGGAGGTACTGTGGTCAGGAAATCCAATGGTTAACAGTATCTTCTGTCCCCAGGACACCATGCCGGCCATAAGTGCACTCAGCATGGCAGCAATTTTCGGATTTGTGGCATTCTTTGAGATCGGGCCTGGTCCAATTCCCTGGTTTATTGTGGCAGAACTGTTCAGTCAAGGTCCTCGGCCCGCCGCTATGGCCATTGCAGGCTGCACAAACTGGACCTCCAACTTCATTATTGGGATGGGTTTCCCCTATGTAGCGGTGAGTGATGATGGAAGAGGACGACGTCATGCAAGAGGATTTGCTTCAATATCTCATCAAATCATGATACTGCGCATTTTCTCATTTCAGGACCTCTGCGGACCCTATGTGTTCCTGCTCTTTGCTTTGCTGCTGCTGGGATTTCTGATATTCACTTATTTCCGTGTGCCGGAAACTCGGGGGAGGTCGTTCGATGAAATCTCTCATGCCTTCAGCAGAAGAAACCCCTCGCTGCTGGAGCAGGAGGTGAAGGCCAGCACAGAGCTTGACAGCCTCGGTGGCGGAGATGAAATGTGAAGAGACCCCAACACCAAGCCTCTGTCATTCAGTTATCGGTGTTGTGGCTCTACGCGGAGCAGACCTCATGCCATCCGCCATTACACTGGTGTAGGGCTGTTTGTGAGAGCCCTTATTTTGTAATACATAGTAGTAGCCCCAACTCCGCCGCGGTCTGCTAGGTCCCTCACCAGTATTGCTGCTGATCAATCCTCAAAACAGTCTATTCCAGGACATGGCTGATGAAGCGTTCACATACCATTAGCCAACCAGAAACATCATCCATCATCTCCTCTAACACTAAGGAATGGACCCAAGATGATCACACCTTGCACTACAGCGTCCCCTCCTAAGAGATGCAGTGATTACAGGGCCCAAGCTGTAGGAGAATGTGCCTTATTACTGATCCCTATCCTGAGAGAAAGTAGTTGAGAGGCTGGAACAATGAATGCTCACATCAAGTATATATTTGAATTGTATAAATGTATATATATATATT
Source organism: Oophaga sylvatica (assembly GCA_033576555.1). Lineage (NCBI taxonomy): Eukaryota > Metazoa > Chordata > Amphibia > Anura > Dendrobatidae > Oophaga > Oophaga sylvatica. The sequence continues at coordinate 52,649 of JARQOD010000816.1, read as the reverse complement.
GCTGCTGTGTCATTAAAATATTGTAACACCAAGCACTAAATTAATGGTCAGGAGTTCGCCATAAACCAGTGGAGCGGCTAGAGAATGTAGACATCCAACGAGTGTGCCAAAAAGAAATCCCAGCTCCCACCATACATGTCGTGGCGATGGTAACCTTCCCTTCACCCATGAGAAATCCCAGCCCCACCATACATGTCATGGCGATGGTAACCTTCCCTTCACCCATGAGAAATCCCCGCCCCCAGCATACATGTCGTGGCGATGGTAACCTTCCCTTCACCCATGAGAAATCCCAGCCCCCAGCATACATGTCGTGGCGATGGTAACCTTCCCTTCACCCATGAGAAATCCCCGCCCCCAGCATACATGTCGTGGCGATGGTAACCTTCCCTTCACCATGAGAAATCCCAGCCCCAGCATACATGTCGTGGCGATGGTAACCTTCCCTTCACCCATGAGAAATCCCAGCCCCCAGCATACATGTCGTGGCGATGGTAACCTTCCCTTCACCCATGAGAAATCCCCGCCCCAGCATACATGTCGTGGCGATGGTAACCTTCCCTTCACCCATGAGAAATCCCAGCCCCCAGCATACATGTCGTGGCGATGGTAACCTTCCCTTCAAGAAAAAAGAGGGTGTTCCAGCTCCTTAAAATTTCAAAATTTTATTCATCCATTTGGTATAAAATACAAAGTGGTAAATGCTCCATGAAGGAAGCCGCATACAGCAACGCGTTTCGATCAGACGATCTTCATCAAGGCTGCTATACATATGTGAAACATGCAGACCTATATATGACCCACGGACCAATGAGATTCAAATTGACAATCACATGATAAGCTAAAGGTCCTGGAAGGTAAATTGCGATACAAATAGTCAAAAGGTCCTTTTGAAACAGTGCAATAACATCATTAAAATTACAAAAAATAAGCGTTAAAAAAGAAGAAAACACAATATGGCAAGAGATCACAATCAATAGTTATAATAATACATCAACTCATTCCTTTTGTTTAATCCATTCGGGTATCTCGTGTTTAACCCCTTACTGCCATCGGACGTACTATCCCGTCCATGGTACCTGGGCCCCTATGACCGGGGACGGGATAGTACGTCATAGGCGATCAGCTGCGCTCCTGAGGGGAGCGCAGCTGATCGCCGCCGGGTGTCAGCTGATTATCACAGCTGACACCATGACTGTGTGTCAGGAGCGGTCACGGACCGCTCCCGGCACATTAACCCCTTGCACACCGCGATCAAACATGATCGCGGTTGTACTGGGGGCACAGGGGAGGATCGCGCAGGGTGGGGGCTCCCTGCGCGCCCCCCTGAGACCCTCAGAGCAGCGCGATGTGATCGCGCTGTTCTGAGGGCTTCCTCCCTCCCAGGACCCGGATCCAAGATGGCGCCGGGGTCCTGGAGGGAGGCGGCTACCTCAGTGCCTGCTGAGAGCAGGCGCAGAGGAAGCCTGCTGCACTGCCTGAGCGATCTCTGGTGTGACAGAGTGCTGTGCACACTGTCACACCAGCGATCTGATAAAATACTGTGATGTCCCACCCTGGGACAAAGTAAAAAAGTTAAAAAAGTAAAAATAAAAAGTGGTAAAAAAAAATCCAAAATAATAAAAAAAAAAAAATATTCCCCAATAAATTCACTTCTTCCTGTAAATAAAAAAAAAAACAATAAAAGTACACATATTTGGTATCGCCGCGTCCGTAACGACCCCCCCTATAAAATTGTCCCACTAGTTAACCCCTTTAGTGAACCCCTTAAAAAAAAAAAAAAAAAAAACAAAGCAAAAAATCAATGCTTTATCATCATATTGCCGAACAAAAAGTGGAATAACGCGCGATCAAAAAGACTGATATAAATAAACATGGTACCGCTGAAAACGTCATCTTGTCCCGCAAAAAACGAGCCGTCATACAGCGTCATCAACGAAAAAATAAAAAAGTTATAGCTCGCAGAATAAAGCGATGCAAAAATTATTATTTTTTATATAAAATTGTTTTTATTCTATAAAAGCGCCAAAACCTAAATAAATGATATAAATGAGGTATCGCCATAATCGTACTGACCCGAAGAATAAAACTGCTTTATCAATTTTACCACACGCAGAACGGTAATAAACGCCTCCCCCAAAAGAAATTCATGAATTGCTGATTTTTGTTCATTCTAACCTCCCAAAAAATCGGAATAAAAAGCGATCAAAAAAAAACTATTTTTGCAATAAAAAGCGTCTTTTAGCGTGACAGCTGCCAATCATAAAAACCCGCTATAAAGAGTAAATCAAACCCCCTTTATCACCCCCTTAGATAGGGAAAAATAATAAAATAAAAAAAATGTATTTATTTCCATTCTCCCATTAGGGTTAGGGTTAGGGTTGGCGCTAAAGTTAGGATTAGGGTTAGGGTTGGGATTAGGGGTGTGTTAGGGTTAGGTTTGTGGTTAGGGTTGGGACTAGGGTTAGGGGTGTGTTGGGGTTAGGGTTGGAGTTAGAATTGGGGGGTTTCCGCTGTTTAGGCACATCAGGGGCTCTCCAAATGTGACATGGCGTCTGATCTCAATTCCAGCCAATTCTGCGTTGAAAAAGTCAAACGGTGCTCCTTCACTTCTCAGCTCTGCCATGCGTCCAAACAGTAGTTTATCCCCACATATGGGGTATCAGCGTACTCTGGACCCCAAGAGTTATTGTGCAATTTGTCCTATTTCTTCTGCTACCCTTGGGAAAATAAAAAACTGGGGGCGAAAATATCATTTTTGTACAAAAAAAAATATTTTTTTGTTTTTACGGCTGTACATTATAAACTTCTGTGAAGCACTTGGGGCTTCATAGCGCTCACCACACATCTAGATAAGTTCCTTGTGGGGTATATTTTCCAAAATGGGGTCACTTGTGGGGGGTTTCCACTGTTTAGGCGCATCAGGGGCTCTCCAAATGCAACATGACGCCCCCAGACCATTCCATCAAAGTCTGCAATCCAAAACGTCACTACTTCCCTTCCGAGCCCTGACGTGCGCCCATACAGTAGTTTTCTCCCACATATTGGGTATCAGCGTACTCAGGACAAATTGGACAACAACTTTTGGGGTCCAATTTCTTCTGTTACCCTTGTGAAAATAAAATATTGGGGACGAAAAAATCATTTTTGTAAAAAAAAAAAAGATTTTTTATTTTACGACTGTACGTTATAAACTTTAGTGAAACACCTGGGGGTTAAAAGTTCTCACCACACATCTAGATAAGTTCCTTGAGGGGTCTAGTTTCCAAAATGGTGTCATTTATGGGGGTTTCCACTGTTTAGGCAGATCAGGAGCTCTCCAAACACGACATGGCGTCCAGCCAATTCTGCGTTGAAAAAGTCAGACGGCGCTCCTTCCCTTCCAAATTCTGCCATGCACCCAAACAGTGGTTTACCCCCACATATGGGGTATCAGCGCACTCAGGACAAATTGCCCAATAACTTTTGGAGTCTTGTTACCCTTGGAAAAATAAAAATTGGGGTGAAAAGATCATTTTTGTGGAAAAAATATGATTTTTAAATTTTACGGCTCTACGTTATAAACTTGTGTGAAGCACTTGGGGGTTCAAATTGCTCACCAAAGATCTAGAAAAGTTCCTTAGGGGGTCTAGTTTCCAAAATGGGGTCATTTGGGGGGGTTTCCACTGTTTAGGCACATCAGGGGCTCTCCAAATGCAACATGGCATCCAATCTCAATTCCAGCCAATTTTGGTTGGAAAAAGTCAAATGGTGCTCCTTCCATTCCGAGCTCTGCCATGCGCCCAAACAGTGGTTCCCACCCACATATGGGGTATCAGCGTACTCAGGACAAATTGGACAACAACTTATGTGGTCCAATTTCTCCTGTTACCCTTGAGAAAATAAAAAATTAGTGACTAAAATATAATTTTTGTGGGAAAAAAATAGGATTTTTTATTTTCATGCCCGGGCATTAGAAACTTGTGTGAAGCACTTGGGGGTTCAAAGTGCTCACCAAAGATCTAGATAAGTTCCTTAGGGGGTATAGTTTCCAAAATGGGGTCACTTGTGGGGGGTTTCCACTGTTTAGGCTCATCTGGGGCACTGCAAACGGAACATGACCCCCATCAACGTCTGCATTCCAAAACGTTACTACTTCCTTTCCAAGCCCTGCCGTGCACCCAAACAGTTCCCCCCCCCCCCACATATTGGGTATCAGCGTACTCAGGACAAATTGGACAACAACTTTTGGGGTCCAATTTCCTTGGGAAAATTCAAAAATTTGGGACTAAAAAATCATTTTTGTGGAAAATTGTTTTTTTTTTTTTTTCACACCCAGGCATTATAAGCTTTTGTGAAACACTTGGGAGTTCAAAGTGCTCACAACAGATCTAGATAAGTACCTTAGGGGGTCTAGTTTCCAAAATGGCGTCACTTGTGGGGGTTTCCACTGTTTAGGCGCATCAGGGGCTCTCCAAACACGACATGGCGTCCAATCTCAATTCCAGCCAATTTTAGTTTGAAAAAGTCAAACGGCGCTCCTTCCCTTACGAGCTCTGCCGTGTGCCCAAACAGTGGTTTTCCCCCACATATGGGGTATTGGCGTACTCAGGAGAAATTGCACAACAACCTTATCTGTCCATTTTCTCCTTTTACCCTTGTGAAAATAAAAAAAAAGTTTGTAAAAGATAATTTTTGTGGCTAAAAAGTTAAATATTCATTTTTTCCTTCCACGTTGCTTCAGCTCCTGTGAAGCACCTGAAGGGTTAATAATCTTCTTGAATGTGGTTTTGAGTACCTTGAGGGGTGCAGTTTTTAGAATGGTGTCACTTTTGGGTATTTTCTGCCATATAGACCCCTCAAAGTGACTTCAAATGTGAGGTGGTCCCTAAAAAAAATGGTTTTGTAAATTTTGTTGTAAAAATGAGAAATCGCTGGTCAACTTTTAACCCTTATAACTTCCTAACAAAAAAAATTTTGGTTCCAAAATTGTGCTGATGTAAAGTGGACATGTGGGAAATATTATTTATTAACTATTTTATGTGACATATTTCTCTGTTTTAAGGGAATAAAAATTCAAAGTTTGAAAATTGCAAAATTTTAAAAATTTTCGCCATATTTGCGTTTTTTTCAAAAATAAACGCAAGTTATATCGAAGAAATTTTACCACTATCATGAAGTACAATATGTCACGAGAAAACAGTCTCAGAATCGCGAAGATCCGTTGAAGCGTTCCAGAGTTATAACCTCATAAAGAGACAGTGGTCAGAATTGTAAAAATTGGCCCGGTCATTAACGTGCAAACCACCCTTGGGGGTGAAGGGGTTAAGGAAAAGATCCAAAAAGCTTCCCTGGTCAGTAAATATCTAGCGATATCCACACCTCGCACTGATTTAGTGACTCTTTCTATGGCGCTAACCTGAAAGGACGTAGTATTGCGATCGTGAGAAAGAATGAAATGTTTGGCAGCCGCCGATACATTACGATTTAGATTAGTAGTGTTTCCAATATCAGATAAATGCTCCGAAATCCTTGTTTTTAATTTTCTAGTTGTACACCCCACGTATGACAAGCTACAGGAAACACAGTTAATTTTATAGACCACATGTGTTGAATTGCAGTTAATATACTGTTTGATATCATAACTAACAGATTGGTTATTATTACTGAAGGATTTGGTGACTAAGGCATGTCTACATGTCCTACAATTATTTGCGCCACATTTGAAAAAGCCCTTAAATTTTAACCATGTGTCATTTTTAATATGAGCATGAAACATACTGGGGGAAACCCTATTGCCTATAGATGGAGCCTTTCTGGCTATAATATTAACACCTGGTTGTAAAATTTCACATAAAGTGTCATCTTCATATAAAATCGGTAGAAATTTGTTGATAATCTTTTTTATTTCTCCAAATTGTGGGCTAAACTGCAAACTAACAAAAGAACGATCGCAAAATGGATCGCTATTGGGCGATCGTGAAACTTCACCATCAGAATTGATGAGATTATCACGTTCCTTATGGGTTACAATTCGCCGAGCTCTGTTTATCATCCAACGCGGATAATTTCTATTAATCAATTTGTCATCTACCATTTTAAACTGTTCCTCCAAATTAGTCTGTGAGCTACAATTTCTCTTAATTCTGATATACTCGCCCAGAGGAATGGATTTGATCGTATGCTTAGGATGACTACTGCCGGCATGTAGAATAGTATTACCCCCAAATGGTTTAATATGTGTTTTGGTACAAATATTTTGTCCCTCAATTCCACATAAATCCAAATCCAAAAATGACATTAGACTGGAATGATATCTATTCGTAAAACGAATATAGAAATTATTATTTTCAATGTAATCAATAAACTTCGGTATGGCAGATACATCGCCACCCCAAATGATTAGGATGTCGTCGATGTATCTGCCATACCAGACCAAAGAGTCGCAAAAGGGATTTTCAGCAGAAAAAATATAATTAGACTCCCAAAAGGCCATAACGAGATTAGCCAACGATGGTGAAAATTTAGCACCCATCGCTACTCCAGTGCGTTGCAAAAAAAATTTATTATCAAAAGTGAAAAAATTAAGAGTAAGAAGAAAAAAAGTAACCTGCAAAAGAAAATTAATTAAATCATCAGAATACTGACTGAACCTTTGTAAGTGAAACTGAAGCGCTGTCATTGCAATATGATGTGGAATACACGTATATAAAGAAATAACGTCACAACAGAGCCACGTAAAATTACTGCTCCAGATCCTATTTGAAAACATTCTGAGGACGTCTTTCGAATCTTTAATGAAGCCAGGAGTCCTGCGCACCAGGGGTTGTAGCAGAGAGTCCACCCATTCTCCCAAGTGTTCATTAGCTGAACCAATGCCCGAAACAATTGGTCTCATCGGAGGAATTTTTTTCTCCTTATGAATTTTCGGTAACCCATGCATAATTGGAAGGATCGGATGTGAGACTTCTAAATATTCTGCTTGCTTCTTAGTTATCACTCCTAAAGTGAGACCCTCTTTAATGATGATATCAGCTTCAGATTTAAATTTGATAGATGGATTACTATCTAATTTCTCATAAGTGTCTCCGTCTTGTAAAAGTTCCATCATTTTATCGTGATAATCATTTTTATTCATCACAACAACCATTCCACCTTTGTCTGACATTTTGATAATAATTTCAGACATATTTCTCAACTCCTCCAAGGCTGTTTTGTGATTATAAGACAAATTTGGTTTGTATTTATATCCATTTTGACTTTTTACATTATTATGCAATTTTCTTAACTCCCTTTCAACTATTTCTTGAAATTTTTTCCATATTTTCAGATCTAGATTGGATTGGATAAAATGATGGATTTTTTATTTTAAACTGAGACACAGAAATTCTTGAATTAGATTCTGATGATAAATTCTGGAATATATTTAATGAAACTTGTTCTCTAAAATCTAACTCTACAAATTCATTAACAGAAGAAGACAAAGTTCCCCGATGGTCATCATCACAATTTTCATGAAAAAAATGTTTCTTGATAGTAAGATTTCTAATGAATTTATTTACGTCCAGGATAGTTTGGAAAAGGTCAAAATTTAGATCTGGCACAAAGTTCAAACCCAAAGATAGAACTTCCAGTTGAAAATCCGTCAGAATGACTGAAGATAAATTCAAAACATTTTTATTCTCTTTTATTTGAAAAAACTTCTCTTCCGACGTGTGGTCATTCCTTGATCCTTTGCGATGTTTCCTGCCCCCCCGCCTGTTGCGTTTTTTGAATGGCGGTAATTATTGCTGGAACTGGTAGAGGGGACATCATTCAGTGATACGTCCGAAGCGCTTAAATTGTCAGACGACTCAGGTTCAGATGATGTGAAAAAAACATGTGGTCTATTAGTTGGCCTATTGCGAGCATGGTTGCGTTTCAAAATAGATCTCGGAGTTCTTGGTGTATACTCCCATTTGCCCCATTCATAAACTTTATTCATGGAGTAATCCTTAGTGTCTCGCGCAAACTTGCGTTTTTTTCTGTCCATTATTTCCTTCTCCAAGATGGATACTTTATCCTGGGCTTTGGACAGCACAGAATCAAATTGTGTCATGTTCTTAAATTCAATTAGAGCAGTATTGATTGTGTCCATTTGCTCTTGTACCTCTTTTAGTTTAACATCTTCATATTTCACAATTAACTTCATGAGGTTAGCAGAACATGTACTCAAAATTTGGTTCCATTCACCATTAAACTCCTCAGAAAATACACATGTTGACCTTTTTTTTAACGCTTATTTTTTGTAATTTTAATGATGTTATTGCACTGTTTAAAAAGGACCTTTTGACTATTTGTATCGCAATTTACCTTCCAGGACCTTTAGCTTATCATGTGATTGTGAATTCAAATCTCATTGGTCCGGGGGTTATATATAGGTCTGTAAGTTTCACATATGTATAGCAGCCTTGATGAAGATCGTCTGATCGAAACGCGTTGCTGTATGCGGCTTCCTTCATGGAGCATTTACCACTTTGTATTTTATACCAAATGGATGAATAAAATTTTGAAATTTTAAGGAGCTGGAACACCCTCTTTTTTCTTGGACCTTCCTGCACGTTCGTCAGACGTCGTTCCATACACCTGCCGTGGTAGTTGGTGAGCTGGTTTGCTTTTTCCAACCTTCCCTTCACCCATGAGAAATCCCAGCCCCCAGCATACATGTCGTGGCGATGGTAACCTTCCCTTCACCCATGAGAAATCCCAGCCCCCAGCATACATGTCGTGGCGATGGTAACCTTCCCTTCACCCATGAGAAATCCCAGCCCCCAGCATACATGTCGTGGCGATGGTAACCTTCCCTTCACCCATGAGAAATCCCAGGTCCCACAATATGTGGCATCGGTAATCTCTCCGGCAATGAGAAATCCCAGCAGCTGCCATACGTTTCATGGCGTCAGTAACTTTCCCTTCAGTGATGAGAAATCCCAGCCCCCAGCATACATGTCGTGGCGATGGTAACCTTCCCTTCACCCATGAGAAATCCCAGCCCCCAGCATACATGTCGTGGCGATGGTAACCTTCCCTTCACCCATGAGAAATCCCAGGTCCCACAATATGTGGCATCGGTAATCTCTCCGGCAATGAGAAATCCCAGCAGCTGCCATACGTTTCATGGCGTCAGTAACTTTCCCTTCAGTGATGAGAAATCCCAACCCCCATCGAACATGTCATGGCAATGATAACCTTTCCTTCACGCAAGAGAAATCCCAGACCCCACCATTCATGGAGTCAGTAACCTTCCCTCCAGCATTGAAAAATCCAGGCCCCCGCCGTACATGTAGAGTTGGTAACCTTCCCTCTACCCATGAGAAATCTCAGCCCCCAACATACGTGTCATTGGAAACCTTCCTTCCAGAACCGAGAAATCCCAGTCCCACCTTAAGTATCCCGGAATCGGTAATCTTCCCTCTTGCAATAAGAAATCAAATCCTCTGTCATGTGTTGTGGTGTTGGAAGAGGTGAGAACAGTTTTGTGGTACCCAAGTTGCTGATCGCAGCTCCAGTACTTTAATATAAAGATAAATTGTCCATGAAATGGAGGAACCACAAGTCATTTGTGAGGGGAGAACCTGTTACTTCTTGTGGGCAGAGAATATTACAGACTCCACGATCACAACAGAAATCCTCAGAGCTACTATAGCCAAAAGTGAGGATTTAAGACTTAGGCCACGTGCACACGTTCAGTATTTCATCAGTATTTTATATCAGTGAGGACACAGCATTCTTAATTATCTAGACCTCTATTGGCAGTAGGCTATTGTCTGAACACCGACTATTGAATTTGTGTTTTTCTTCGGTTGGTCAAGACACATGGACTATCGTCATACATGTCTGAATGTTGACACTAGAATTGATGTTTGAGGAATTGCTGAATGGCTGCTGTGTACCTCTTATATCAGCACCTACAGGTTATTGTCTGTTATCTTTGCAAGACAGGGATGCAGGGTCATTGAACAATCGATGTTTGGTAATATGTTGATAATATACAGCACCAGGCCATGCAGTTTGTTGACCTGCAAAACAGAGGAAGACAAACTATGTACATTTATTAAAAAAACTCAAACAAACAATGAGAGATTAGCCCCTGCTAACCCTAATCCTGTGAAAAAATGCCTGAATAAGAGCTGTGAACTATAAAATGGGAACCTGCCTCTGTATCAGGGGAAGTTTACAAAACCACAGCCAGGAACACTACAGCAGTGTTCACCAACTCAAGGCCCACCAACAGGTCATGTTTTCAGGATTTCCTTTGCATTGCACAGGTACTGCAATTATCACCTGGGTAATATTAAGGAAATCCTGAAAACATGACCTGTTGGTGGACCTTGAGGACTGGAGTTGTGGAACACTGCTTTACAGGACAGCTGCTAGGACACCACTGCTCCATCAAGACGGACAGAGATTTTACCTCCTACAGAATGTCAGCTTAACCCCTTTGCTTGGTTATTAGATCGCCCCTCAGTCGTCTTTTTTTCTAGACTAAATAATCCTAATTTTGTTAGTCTCTCTGGGTATTGTAGTTCCCTCATCCCCTTTATTAATTTTGTTGCTCTCCTTTGTACTCGCTCTAGTTCCATTACATCCTTCCTGAGCACCGGTGCCCAAACTGTGCAGTAACATGGCACTTGGACCACTATTAATCTATGGGGCAGCTCCCATCACCGTTTTTTTTTCTCGGCTGTATTCTACGTGTGAGAGAAATGGCAGCATGATGCGAGTGTACGCATATGTCGGCTGAGTCTCACCAATGCAAGTCTATGGGTGCAAGAAAACAAATCGCACACCACACGGACCATCAGTGTGACGAGCGAGAAATACGCATCTTCCAGATGACAGGAAATTGCCTCATCCATTATCAGGAAGCTTCGGCATGCAAATTTCACTGGCAACCCCTAGAAAAATCCCCGAACACGCCTCTACGGAGTCCAGCAACATGGCCAGACACATGAATGTGGAGGAGCTCACAGTTCTGGTTCAGGAGATGCCAGAAATATGGGACCAGCGTGATGCACATTATTCTGACCGCGCACGAAAGGATGCCGCATGGAAGCGAATCTGCACCCAAATGTTCCCCAATTATGAGGAAAGTCCTCGTGAGGTGCAGCATGAAATTAGTAAGTACAATCATAAAAAATGTAAAACGTACAAATGAAGCAACAAATGGAGATAACATCATCATTTGTGCTGTCGTTTGTAAGATCCTGCCTATTTCCCACTTTACACTTGGCAAGTAGCAGGCCACATTACCCTATAACCTACACTGTGAAAACATTTATGGTGTTACTTTTGCAGTGTCTGATGTCACTAGACGGTGGCGCAGCTGCCGTGACCAGTTCCACCGTGAGCGCCAGCAGCGGGCCAGGAGTGGTGCTGAGGGCACCAAAAAAAGGAAATGCATTTACTATGACAGATTAAATTTGCTGGCTCCCGTTATGGATCTACGTCCTTAAGTGCATGCATGAACCCACATTTTACACATGGCCTACGGGCAAATCTTAATATTTTTTGTTTCAACTTTGTGCTAAAAAACAGAACTGACTCAGACCTTACCAAGCGGGATACTGCTTCAGACTCAGAGGTCAACATCGACCCTGTTGGTGAAGCTGAAGAAGTGGCTGGCCCATCTTCAGCAGCATCATCAACCACCACCACCAGCAGCACCTTCTGCACAACAGGAGGACAATCCAGAAGAGGAGGACCGGGGCCTCAGTGGTAGCCCAACAGTACCACTGGATACTTCACCCCAGGCTGTCCAAAAGGGCCGGTTCCTCTCCCCTCTGTATCAGTCTGTCATTGTTAGGTTACTGTAAGTGATCTCTGTAATTTGTATGTTACCCCTTCTCATGTGCAGACCATGGAATCAATGGTGCTATAGAAATAATAATAATAATGTTGGACACAAAGCAGCAATAGCAACACAACAGCAAGGACTGTAAATGCCAAGCTTGGAGGAGTAAACTTGTTGTGTAGCCAACTAATACGGTTGATGATTAGGTCTTCATTCATTTCAGGCCACGGATCCTTTATATGTCCATTTTGCAAGTGTGCGATAAAATCTCGGTATACTCATGACATACGGATGTCACGCGGACACTTAGACGCGAGGGAATCGCATCATCGCATTGCAAACGGATTACACACGGATCACCATACGGAGAATATTGGTGCGACACTCGGCCGAGAGAATCGGTCCTATTTTTCATACGGCAAGTGTGACTCCGGCCTTAGTAGTAGACTTTCCATGATTTCTGTTATATTTGGGGGTTGGTAACAGACCCCAATGAGAATTTTGTTACTATTTTTCCCTCCATGAATTTCGACCCATATGGACTCGACATCCTCATTCCCTTCTCTAATATCCTCCCGTAAAGCAGACTTTACATAAAGACAAACGGTGATCACAAGACTGGGGACGGTAAAAACGACCCGAATCATGCTTGGAGGCGCTATACCCGTACTTCTCTGCACCGTTAAAAAGTACTCTTAACTGCCGCTGTTAAAAGGCGTATCGGGGGTCATTAAGAGGTTAATATTGTTCCTTTTACTTTAGTATTAAACATGATTAGGATGAGAATATTTAGATAATCACACAAAAGTATGATCCCATGACAGCCCAACTTGAATCCTTGTACAAATGGAACCAAGAACGCAACAGATGCCTTTTTAGGAAACTTTATAAGGGTATGTGCGCACGTTGCAGACTTGCTTGCGGAAATTTCTCCGCAGATTCTTCCTCTCTTGGCAGAAAATGCAGTTGAAAATCCACAGGTTTTTTTATGCAGATTTGTAAGATAAATAAAGATATATTATTTAAAAAAAATAAAAAGAATTGTGATGTCATTTCCTTGTTCAACCTCTTTTTTATTCTCCATTGAAGACCATAATATCATCACATGCCATATTCACATATAATGTTTACACACCGAAAACAAATATAAGTGAATATTTATATGTGTGTAATACCAAGCCCGAGGTTTAGTAATGAACAGATGTCAGCCTGATACCCTCATTAATAAAATGATACATAATTAAATAAAAGACACGCACACACACGAAATCTGTGTGAAACGCAATACCTGTTTATTTTTCAACACTTTTTTTTAAAAAAAATTAAGTGGGTTCCAACGTAATTTTCATAACCAGCAGAGGGAAAGCCGACAGCTGATGTTAATATTCCGGGAAGGAGCCAATCGCCATAAAAGGTTCCCAGGCTATTAGAACTCTATTAGAAGTGGAAAGGAAGAACAAAGACAAAAAAATCTAAATAATAAAAATATTGGAGGAAGAGAAACCAATCACAAACTAAAGTGTTTCTATACGAATGCACAAAGCATGGGCAACAAACAAGGAGAACTGGAGCTACTAACGCAGGAGAAGAAGTATGATGTGCCTGTATGACCTTCCTGTGCCTGTATGACCTCCCTACAACGCCTGGGCATGCTCTGATGAAGCGACAGATGGTCTCCTTGATGGGGGAGGATCTAAAGTGACCCTTCACGGTTGACCAAGTGATTTCCAAATTAATCCACAGGATGTTGCTAGCAACTGAAAATGACCAGATGGAGACGACATTTCTCTGGGAGGATCAAGGCAGATTCCTACCCCGTTTATTACGTCATCTCTTTTATAGTATTTAGCAAGTTGTACTTCAACCAATAGTATAACAACACACTTGTAGCACTTAACCTATGAAAATACAGAAAGACCGGAAACTACATATATGGCCGTATCCACGTGACATAGAGAAAAACACAGTACTACATTCATCTGAGTTTTATACAATGATGCATCCCAAGGCCTCATATCTTGACCAGGCTGGAACAGTCTGGTTTTTATTACAGCCATAACCTTTACTCTGGTCACAGACGAACAATTTGGCTTTATAACAGTCATAAGCTATAGCCTAGTAACAGAATTTATCTCATAAACGACAAGATAGAATTACAAGCACAAAATGGTTTTGATCTTGGTTTAAACCCTTCACAATCCCCCCTAGATAAATTTTGTTAGCTTATATTCAGCATCAGAGGCACTATCCCAAGCTATAAGCTCGAGGGGTACTGGTCTTCACATGTCTGATGCCATGTTACCAGCCATGTCTGTTGCGGCGCACCCATCCCCCCTGTATGCTACAATTTAGGAATAACAATTTTTGATAACGCTTGTGGAGATCTTGTGAAGGTAGCCATGCGCTTGGCTTCAACATCTTCATCAGATAACTTCTTGAAATCAGTGTAGGGAAGAGCAGGGGTGACAACGCCTTTGGTATCATCATTAGCTGTCCTAGTGCAGAATTTCCTAATACATACAGAAATACACCAAAGAACAAGTTTTAGTATTACATACATAACAAGGATAAAGGCAACGATGTGTAACAAACTTTGCAAGATTCCAGCTATTCAGCCCCCAATTCCTTTGAACCAATTGGCTGGATTAATGAGAAAATATCTGCCAGAGGCTGGGAATTATCCAACAAATCTCTCAGTAATTTTTCATAATATTGTATAAACTTATTATTCAAGGACATTGGGGAATTTAGGCTGTCCCATACGGTTACCAATAATAACATAGAAAATAGGAAAAACCAAAACATTATGTCCCCTTTATTTTCTATTGGCTTGTTTAACCAACTTGCAGTGAGATACGTGGATCCAAGTCGGTCTTCCTTCCAGTTTCACTGACATAGGAGTAATGAGGAGAATTTGATAGGGACCGTCATACAAGGGCTTCAAATTATAACAAATATCGGTTTCTGCTGAATCTGGAAGAGAAGAAGAAACTAGAGCATAGGTGTTAGCAAGATTTTTACAAGGCTGAATAACATATTGAACAGCACGGTCAGTTTCTTCTGATAACTACTGAGGCTGGAAGTTTGCAACTGGGGGCCTGGCACGAAACAATATCTCATATGGGGACAGGCCATGTTTTGCAATAGGAGTAGTGCGAATGTGGTATAGTACAATGGGTAGGAGCTCTGGCCATGGAGCAGTAGTTTCCTGCATCATTTTGGTCAATTGTCCCTTCAGTGTGCCGTTCAACCTCTCAACTTTCCCACTGGATTGTGAATGGTATGGAGTATGTGTAACGAATGGAAGCGGAGGCAGAGATGGTGAAGTTCACATTCGTCTTTATTTTTTAATGTGGAACCTCGAGACGGCGGTCTGGGGGGCTCCGAAGGGGGCGTGACTAGTGAGCCCCGGGTACCCGTAGTAAGGCCCCTCGAACAGGACCAGAATGGAATACCCGGAGGACACAGGTGCTACCTCCAGTTAGACCCCGGACACGTGGCAGCTGTCCCAGAGGGACCAAAAGGGTAATGGGTATATAACAGAAACCGTGGAGGGTTTGACGGAGATGAGGAAGGTCCTGGTCCAGAGTGGATGGTAGCAGACTGGCTCCAGTGACCTTGTCACAGTCCACGGATACGGATGGCTGATGGCGGAACGGGATGACACTTGCGCCAGTAATAACCGAGATTGACCAAGTTAGCCGGATACGGGTTACCAATGATCTGTGGAGACAAATAGTATAAGCGAAGCACAGAGACTGCAGACGCAGCGCAGACAGATCAAGGACAGAACCGGATGTAGCAATGATAGAAAACGTTGCTCCGGCACTCCCCTTATGGTGGAGTGACCAGATATAGTACTGAGTGCGCTGCCATTGGTTAATTGACTATTTCAAAAAAATGCACGCTGCCCCTTTAAGAGATACGGTGGGCGCGGCCTCGCGTCCTAAGCAATCTTCCTGGAGGCCTGCTGGCAGCGTGCCAGTAACTGGAGGAGGACGCAGGACGCTGAGGAGCAGATGGAGCAGGAGACTTCAGCCTGCGCACAGACTGCTGCAGAGGGACAGCTAGAGGAGCAGAAGGTGAGTGACCAGGACGGAGTGCAGAGCCAGCCCAGGGACCGAGTGTAACAGTATCCCCCTCTTTACCCCCCCTCTTTTTCAAGCCTGCGTGAAATCTTTTAAGAAGAAGAGGAGCCTGGATGTTCTCTTTAGGCTCCCAAGACCTCTCCTCAGGACCAAAACCCTTCCAGTCCACCAGGTAATAGATCCTACCTCTTACTTTCTTAGAGGCCAAGATATGTTTTACCTCAAAAACATCATCCTCAGAGACCAGATCAGGAGTGGTACCCGGGTCCTTAAAGGAGCTCAACACTACTGGTTTGAGGAGGGAAACATGAAAGGAGTTAGGCACACGTAGAGAATTAGGCAATTTCAGTTTGTAAGAGACCGGGTTGATTTGTCTCAAGACTTCAAAGGGACCAATGAAACGGGGACCCAATTTGTACGATGGTAACTTCAAACGGATGTACTTGGAGGAGAGCCATACCTTGTCTCCGGGACGAAAGATAGGAGCCTCCAAACGTCTTTTGTCCGCGTGCCTTTTCATACGTTGAGAGGCTTTCTCCAAAGCAGACCTGGTATCTCTCCAAATGTTCGAGAAATCTTTAGACAAGGTATCGACTGCCGGAACATCAGACAATCCAGAGATAGGAAGAGGAATTCCGGGTTGGAGTCCAAACACAATCTGAAAGGGAGACTTTCCAGAAGATTCACTTACTTGGTTGTTGTAGGAGAATTCCGCCCAGGGCAGTAATTCTACCCAGTCGTTATGATGAGCGTTGATGAAGTGACGCAGGTATCCAGCCAGGATTTGATTGATCCTCTCCACCTGCCCATTGGACTGGGGATGGTATGCAGAAGAAAAATCTAGTTCAATTTTTACCATTTTACAGAGTGCTCTCCAGAACTTAGAGGTGAACTGGACGCCCCTGTCGGACACGATGTGGAGAGGAAATCCATGTAGACGGAAGATGTGCTGAATGAAGTGAGCGGCCAGTTCTGGAGCAGACGGGAGACCAGATAGAGGAACGAAGTGAGCCATTTTAGAGAAGCGGTCCACCACAACCCATACCACTGAGCAGCCAGAAGAAATGGGAAGATCCGTGATGAAATCCATTGCGATGTGTTTCCAGGGAGCGGACGGAATCGGAAGAGGCAGAAGCCTGCTGGCTGGTAGATGTTTATCAGTCTTGTTACGGGCACATGAAGGACAGGCTGCGACGAACTCCTGGATATCCTTGCCCATGGTAGGCCACCAGTAGTAACGGGATATGAGTTGCTGAGTCTTTTTCTGACCAGCATGGCCAGCCAACTTAGAAGAATGACCCCACCGCAGAACACGATTACGATCAGAAACGGACATGAGAGTCTTCCCTGGAGGAAGCCAGGCAAGATCAGTGGAGGCAACAGAGACTAACCTAGAAGGTTCAATAATGTGCTGAGGTTCTTCCTCCAGTTCAGGAGGCAAAAAGGCTCTGGAGAGTGCGTCTGCCTTGATGTTCTTGTCAGCTGGATGGAAATGAAGTACAAAATTGAAACGGGCAAATAACAATGCCCAGCGGGCCTGACGGGGATTCAGCCTTAGAGCAGATTGGAGATAGGCAAGGTTTTTATGATCGGTGAATATGACTACCTGGTGATGAGCTCCCTCAAGAAGATGTCTCCATTCTTGCAGAGCCAATTTGATAGCCAACAGTTCGCGATCACCGACAGAGTAGTTCCTTTCTGCTGGAGAAAAAACCTTGGAAAAAAAACCACAAGAGATCATCCGCCCGGTAGATGACTTCTGGGTGAGAACTGCTCCTGCACCTATGGAAGAAGCGTCAACTTCAAGAAAAAATTGCTCATTAGAATTTGGACGATGGAGAATGGGTGCAGAAGCGAAGGCTTTTTTGAGAGAAACAAAGGCCTCTTCTGCCTCGGAGGACCATTCCTTAGAGTTTACACCTTTCCGGGTTAAGGCTGTGAGAGGAGCCACTCGGGTGGAAAAGTGTGGAATGAATTGCCGGTAGTAGTTGGCGAACCCCAGGAACCGTTGTATGGCTTTTAGCCCAGACGGACGAGGCCACTTGAGAACAGCAGACAACTTCTCCGGGTCCATCTTTAATCCTGTGGAAGATACAATGTACCCAAGGAAAGGCAAGGAAGACTGCTCAAAGAGGCATTTCTCATATTTAGCATATAGCCTGTTCTCTCTCAGTCTTTGTAAGACCAGGCGTACTTGCCTCTGGTGTGACGCCAAGTCTGCAGAGAAAATCAAAATATCGTCCAGGTAGACCACGACACAAGTATAGAGCAGGTCCCTGAAAATGTCATTAACAAATTCCTGAAAGACCGCAGGTGCATTGCTTAGGCCAAATGGCATTACTAGGTATTCATAGTGGCCGTCACGGGTGTTGAAGCTGTTTTCCATTCGTCTCCCTCTCTGACTCGGATCAGGTTGTAGGCCCCTCTGAGATCCAATTTGGTGAAGATCTTGGCCCTCGGAGACGATCAAACAGCTCTGAAATAAGAGGTAATGGATACCTGTTTTTTACCGTGATCTGATTAGACCCGGTAGTCGATACAGGGCCGCAAGGATCCATCCTTATTCTTCACAAAGAAGAATCCAGCTCCTGCCGGTGATGATGACTTTCGGATAAATCCTCTTGCCAGATTCTCTTGGATGTAGTCCGACATAGCCTGAGTCTCGCCTGCGAAAGAGGATAAACTCTCCCGCGAGAAGGAGATGCTCCAGGAAGAAGCTCTATCTGACAGTCATACGACCTGTGTGGAGGTAGTCTCTCAGCCTCCTTTTTCCCAAAGACATCAGAGAAGGACCAATAGGAGGAAGGCAACCCTGGCAGGGTTACAGGCTGGACTGGAGGCGAAACAGGTTGAATCCGGGTTAAGCAACGATTCATGCAGGTATCTCCCCAACGCAGAACTTCTCCAGTTTTCCAATTTAGGACTGGTTCATGCATCTGGAGCCAAGGTAAACCTAAAAGCACGGGATGGGACAAACCGGGATATACATAAAATCGCATTCGTTCAGCATGCATTAGACCTACCCGGAGTTCCACCAACTCGATTTGAAACTAGACGGGCTCGATCAGTGGTGTGCCATCTACGGCGGTCACCCACAACGGATCAGGAAGACGCTGGACTGGTAGGCGGTAATGATCCACAACCGCCTGCTGGATGAAGTTCCCTGCAGGTCCAGAATCAAGTAGACAATGTTCGGAGAATTTTATTGCTCCATAGGACACGGAGACTGAGATTTGTAATGAGGGAGAGGACTGTTCTCTACCTAGGTTGGCCCCTCCTACCGAACCTAGGCACTGGAGTTTCCTGACTTTTTTGGACAGAAATGGATCTGATGCTCAGAACTACCGCAGTAGTAACAACTTCCCTCCTTGCGATGTGCCTCCGGCGGCGGGTGGCCAAACTTACACGGTCTACCTCCATGGCCTCGGAGGAGGAAGGCGAGGCACCTGTTTTGAACAAACTAGAGTCCAGGTGATAGGACCTTTTGTCCCGCTTGATCTCCATGGAACGCTCCTGAAATCGCAGGTCAATTCGGGTTGCCAAGGATATTAGCTCTTCCAAGATGGTAGGTCTGTCCCGTCCCGCCAGCTCATCCTTGATTCTTCCGGATAGGCCTTCCCAGAAGTTAGCTACCAAGGCCTCATTGTTCCACGACAATTCAGACGAGAGGGTGCGGAATTTAACAGCATACTGAGCCACCGTGAGAGTACCTTGGCGCAGGCGAAGCAAGGCAGAAGCAGTCGAAGTGGTGCGACCAGGTTCATCGAAGGTCCTGCGAAAAGCCTCTAGGAAAGATTGAAGATCATTAACCAGCGGGTCCCCTCTTTCCCATAGCGGGTTTAGCCAGGCGAGGGCCTCTCCTCCCAGGTGTGACATGATGAAGCCCACCTTGGCTCGGTCAGAAGCAAACATGTGCCCCAAGATTTCGAAGTGTAGAGTGCATGATTGAGAAAACCCCGACACTGAGTAGGATCACCCAGGAAACAGGTAGGAGCCGCCAGGCGGGGACCTTTACTTGCCATGGGAACTGGTACCTGAGTATTGATAGAAGAGTCAGGTGCAGACGAGGACCCCAAGGAATCCATGCGGGTAGACAAGCTGCATAGATAAGTCGTGATCTTGTCCTGTTGAACTCCTAAACGGGCCACCTCCTGGCACAGATCCGTGGTCGGAGGTCTCTGGGATCCAGCGGGTTCCATGGCCGGAGCAATCTGTAACGAATGGAAGCGGAAGCAGAGATGGTGAAGTTCACATTCGTCTTTATTTTTTAATGTGGAACCTCGAGACGGCGGTCCGGGGGGCTCCGAAGGGGGCGTGACTAGTGAGCCCCGGGTACCCGTAGTAAGGCCCCTCGAACAGGACCAGAATGGAATACCCGGAGGACACAGGTGCTACCTCCAGTTAGACCCGGACACGTGGCAGCTGTCCCAGAGGGACCAAAAGGGTAACGGGTATATAACAGAAACCGTGGAGGGTTTGACGGAGATGAGGAAGGTCCTGGTCCAGAGTGGATGGTAGCAGACTGGCTCCAGTGACCTTGTCACAGTCCACGGATACGGATGGCTGATGGCGGAACGGGATGACACTTGCGCCAGTAATAACCGAGATTGACCAAGTTAGCCGGATACGGGTTACCAATGATCTGTGGAGACAAATAGTATAAGCGAAGCACAGAGACTGCAGACAGATCAAGGACAGAACCGGATGTAGCAATGATAGAAAACGTTGCTCCGGCACTCCCCTTATGGTGGAGTGACCAGATATAGTACTGAGTGCGCTGCCATTGGTTAATTGACTATTTCAAAAAATGCACGCTGCCCCTTTAAGAGAGACGGTGGGCGCGGCCTCGTGTCCTAAGCAATCTTCCTGGAGACCTGCTGGCAGCGTGCCAGGAACTGGAGGAGGACGCAGGACGCTGAGGAGCAGATGGGGCAGGAGACTTCAGCCTGCGCACAGACTGCTGCAGAGGGACAGCTAGAGGAATCATAGAATGGTAGAGTTGGAAGGGACCTCCTGGATCATCTGGTCCAACCCCCTGCTCAAAGCAGGATTCTCTAAATCATCCCAGAGATGTCTGTCCAGCCTCTGTTTGAAGACTTCCATTGAAGGAGAACTTACCACCTCTTGTGGCAGCCTGTTCCACTCCTTGATCACCCTAACTGTCAAAAAGTTTTTTCTAATATCTAATCTGTGTCTCCTCCCATTCAGTTTCATCCCATTGCTTCTAGTCTTTCCTTGTGCAAATGAGAATAAAGATGATCCTTCTACAATGTGACAGCCCTTGAGATATTTGTAGACAGCTATTAAGTCTCCTCTCAGTCTTCTTTTTTGCAGCTAAACATTCCCAAATCCTGCAACTGTTCCTCATAGGACATGGTTTGCAGACCGGTCACCATTCTGGTGGCTCTTCTCTGAACTTGCTCCAGTTTGTTGATGTCTTTTTTAAAATGTGGTGTCCAAAACTGGACACAGTATTCCAGATGAGGTCTGACCAAAGAGGAGTAGAGGGCAATAATGACCTCACGTGATCTAGACTGTATGCTTCTGTCGATACATCCTAGAATTGTATTTGCCTTTTTTGCTGCTGCATCACACTGTTGACTCATGTTAAGTCTGTGATCAATTAGTATACCCAAGTCTTTTTCACAGTGCTGTTACTTAGCCCTATTCCTCCCATTTTGTATATGCTTTTTTCATTTTTATTGCCCAGATGTAGTACTTTGCATTTTTCCCTGTTAAAATCCATTCTGTTAGTTGCTGCCCACAGCTCCAGTTTATGTATATCTTTTTGAATCCTCTCTCTCTCTTCTCTAGTATTAGCTACCCCTCCTAGCTTTGTGTCATCAGCAAATTTGATCAGTTTACCCTCAATTCCTTCATCTAAATCATTGATAAAGATGTTGAACAATACAGGGCCCAAAACAGAGCCTTGTGGTACCCCACTTGAGACATTCTTCCAACTGGATGTGCATCCATTTACGACCACTCTTTGAGTCCGATCACTAAGCCAGTTATGAATCCACCTAACAGTTGCCTTGTTAGTCATTTTTTCAATAAGGATTGTGTGAGATACTTTGTCAAATGCTTTGCTGAAGTCAAGATATACTATATCTACAGCATTTCCTGATCCACCCAGTCAGTGATTCTGTCATAGAAGGAAATTAAGTTAGTCTGACATGACTTATTAGTTACAAACCCATGCTGACTCTGTTTAATCACTTCATTTTTATGCAGGTACTTACATACATGTTCTTTAATAATTTGTTCAAAGATCTTTCCTGGTATAGAAGTCAGACTCACGGCCTGTAGTTCCCTGGGTCCACCTTCTTCCCCTTTTTGAAGATAGGAACAACATTTGCTCTTCTCCAGTCTTCTGGGACTTCTCCTGTTCTCCAAGAATTTTCAAAGATTATGGACAGTGGTTCAAGAATTTCTTCTGCTATCTCCTTCAGTATTCTGGGGTGTAATTCATCTGGACCTGGAGACTTCAATTCATTTAGGTTAGCTAAGTGTTTCCTCACTGTCTTTCTGTTTATAGATATCCTGGATTCTTCTATTCCTTTAATAGGACAGTGAAGATCAGTTGATGTTACATTTCCTTTCTGAGAGAAAACAGATGCAAAATAGGAATTTAAAAGTTCAGCCTTCTCAACATCCTGACTTACCATTTCATCATTTTCATCCTGTAAAAATCCTATAGCATCTTTGACTTTTTTTTTTTTACTTTTGACGTATCCCAAAATCCTTTTTTGTTGCTTTTGACATCTCTTGCAAGCCTTAATTCATTGTCAGCTTTAAATAATCTGATTTGTGCCCTGCAGGTTCTGCATATTGCATTATATTCTTCTTTAGAAATGCCTCCCTCTTTCCATTTGATAAACATTTCTTTCTTCCTTTTTAGCATGTGTTTAAGTTCTGTGTTCATCCATCCTGGTTTCCTTAAATGCTTCCCATTCTTCCCTCTTTTTGGAATTGTTAACGATTGTGCTTTGAGAATCTCATTTTTCAAGATGTCCCATCCTTCCTGGACATTTTTGTCCTTAAGGATATCCTGCCATTGGATCCCTCCAATTCTCTTTCTGAGTCCCTTAAAATCTGCCTTTCTGAAATCTAACCTTGACGTCTGAGTCTTCCCAGGAGCAGATGGTGAGTGACCAGGATGGAGTGCAGAGCCAGCACGGGGACCGAGTGTAACAGTATGGAGGGCTACAGTGGATCCAAGCATTGTCAGAACCTCCTGATACACATGAGAAGAAAAAGCCGGACCTTGGTCACTTTCAACGACTTCTGGAACTCCATATCTGCATATGACTTCCATCACCAGTTTCTTCGCTGTAGTCTTTGCAGTCATGTTGGTCCACATGGAGCCTTTGAAAAGGATAGTCGGGCTTAGCAAGGTATTTCGGAGATACACGTTGAAGTTGACCGGGATTGCAGGTCTGACAGATATTACATGCACGGTTGAATGCTGTTAGGACTGTAGAAATACCTGGAGCCCAGTAGAATTTTTGTACCAGGGCTAGCGCCTGGTTTTTTCCTTGATATATAGGTCCATGTGCCCACGTAGCAATAGCAGAGTACATCCGCTTAGAGAGACACACAAGTTGGTCCTTTTCCAGAGACCATTGTCCATACGTGCCCCATCAGTCTTCCATTGCTTTACCTCTTCCTTTGGAGACATTCTCTGCATCGTCATTAAGCGGTCTTGCGGGGTCCGACAGAAAACCTCAGTCTGTTGTAGATCATCAGGTTCTTGTAGAGTCAGGATCCCTTGCAACTGTTTACGCTGAGAGCATGTGGTCAACATAGTTGGTATGGTTAGTTCAATGGGCAGAAGAGCAGCGACCTTTGCTTGCATATCCGAAAATACGTTGCCAATAGTCTGTGGACTGTTTCTAGGACCGTGCGCCTTAACTTTGATAATGGCCACCTGAGTAGGCAATTTGATCGAATCCATAAGGGTTTTAACAGCTTCAGCAATTTTCACTGGAGTTCCGGCAGTAGTAATAAACCCTCGATTGGCTTATAGAGCTCCAAAATCGTGAGCAACACCAAATGCATATCATGAGTCCGTGTATATATTAGTCTGTCTTTGGCAAAAATACATGCAGTAGACAGAGCCTGAAGTTCTGCTTCTTGTGCTGACTGCGATGGCGGGAGCGCAGCTGCGTGCACTACAGTGTCCTCTGTGGTAACAGCATATCCCGTGTGGAATCTACCAAACTCATCAGCATATCTTGAACCATCCGTGTATAACACCAGATCGGGATTTGGAAGTGGATTCTCACTGACATTTGGCAGAGAAGCTGTTTCTTCAGTCAGAAGTTGGGAACAATCATGGAGATAATCCTCATCACTGCCATCTTTCTTGGGGACCGGCAGTAAAGTAGCGGGGTTGATTGTAGCACAACGATGCAACTTGACATAGTCAGGCAAAAGGAGTGAACACTGCAGCCGTAAATGTCGTTGTACAGTCAAATGTCTTGGCTGTTGGAGTGTTAGTATCGCTGCAATATCATGCGGGGTAAAAATATGCGTTTCATGTCCAAGAATTATATCTGCTGTCTTGTCAAGCAACGAGTGAGTGTCGTGAACTGCTCTCATGCAACTTGGTGATGCTCGGGCCACAGGGTCGAGACGGGTCGAATAATAGCCCACTGATTGTTGCCTATTGTCATGTGATTATGTGAGTACCCCTGCTGCGTGTCCTTCATTCTCAGACACATACAAATGGAACGGTCGAGTATAGTCCAGGATGCCCAAGGCAGGAGCGGAAGCAATAAGCCGCTTTAATTCAGAGAAGGCACGATAAAGGCTTTCCATACAAACCGGTGATCTTTCCTTATACTTAATTATACTGTCTTTTAAGGCATTGTAAAGGGGTTGCATTATGCGGGAAGCATCCGGTATCCACTGACGACAATAAGTACATAGTTCAAGAAAACGCTGGAGTTCAGTTTCATCTTTTGGGAAAGGAAGGGAGCTGAGAGCTATATTTCTTTCTTCTGTGAGGTGTCTGACACCCTGAAGGAGACAGTGACCCAAAGATATCACTTGACCAAGACAGAACTGAAGTTTCGAGGCCGAAATCCGACAGTTCAGATCTGCCAGATACTTGGGAAAAACTAACAGTGGCAGCAATGGCTTCTTGCTCCGTCCGTGCACACAACAAAAGATCATTCACATACTGGAGCAGCGTGACATGGGGGTGGTCCAATTGCCAGGGTAAAAGACACTCGCCCATATTTTTTGCAAACTGATTGGGACTGTTTTGGGCCCCTTGAGGCAGAACTGTCCACATCAATTGTCCTCCCTGATAAGTGAATGCAAACAGAAACTGGCAATCTGGGTGTAATGGAATGCTGAAGAAAGCATTGGCAAAATCGATAACTATAAACATAGCAGCATCCTGAGATATCTGGAACAAAAAAGTATATATATTAGACACCACCGGAGTTTCCAGAACAGTAACTGCATTAACTGCCCGTAGATCTTGTACCAGCCGGTACACAGGGGGTTAAGTTTGTATGTTTTGAAAGGCGGGAGCTGGAGTCTGCTATGTGGGCCACTGATAAGAGCTGTGTGCTTGCAGCTGGGGTGGGGGCTGTAGCTGCTGCAGCTACTGGTTTTTTTTTTTTTTATTTTCCTGCTAATACAGAGCGGGCTAAATTCTTCTGAAAACTTTTTATTACTTTTAATACATTGTTCGGAGTGGACAGAGAAAGCATACAGGATTACGTTCTGGATAACCTCAGTAAGTAATTGTTGGGATCTAGGAATGTTGGTATGATTATATCGTGGTCCCACTGCATATATTACATATTGACATGGCAGCTGTCCTGCTCTGGTTGCTGCGACCTGTCCTGTTTCCACCTGGCCATACGTTTGTATATATGAATTAGATTCTTCCTGTATCATGGGTCCGCCTTTCTGTGAAATTGTTGCGGCCATGTCCTCCAGCATAACAGAGTTGATTATTCGCGGCATTTACTATGGCCCCAACGTGCTGTTTCGTAAGATCCCCTGTCCCTATCCTAAAGAGCACATCATGACGGTGGGGTTCAGGAATAACATTGGAATACATTTCCTGGAAATCTTCTATCTCCTCTGTGTATCCTGTCTCTGACCGGGTAACTAAAATAGAAGGGGGTGGATACTCATGACCACTAGCAATACTAGGCATAGCAGGGACTGGTGCTGGCAGTGGTTGATAATAAGTGCCGTCAGCGTTTACCAAGGGAAAGGTTGGGACTACGACTCCGGGTCTCCTTGCTCCACAACTGCAACAGGTCTCTCTCCACTGAGGATTAGTAACTCCGCATACATCACAAATCCACCCGGCAGAATCATAGGATGGGGGCGCACTGGGTTTTGGCAACCCAGGATATATTGGTGCCCTGGGTTGAGGGGCACAGAGTTTACAATCAGGAGGAGAGACTTAATTTCCTGGGGAGGGACCTTATTATCTAGCAGAGAGACCCATTGTTCCAGATCATCATTTTTAATTATTTGTTTTTCTGGCACAATACTCTCAGTCACTTTCTCAGTTCCTTCCACAAAACATCCAATCTTTGTCATAGTAGTAGTAGACAGCTTTCCTTTTTTTTTTTAACATAACAGAAACAACCAGAATTCACTTTTTTTTCTACCTCCATATCAACCTTCCTTTTTTTTAATACCTTCGTTCCATAGCGTAGGCTGTAGCCTCCTGCCCTCAGGAATTCCCTTACATTCCTGATAGATTTCTTTCTCCGTCTCTGATTAACAGTATCCGATCTATCACACAAATCCAAATTCTTCTTTTTCTTCCACGGAAACATGATTCTCCTTTAAAGTTAAATATCCTTACTTAAGTTGTGCACAGTACTGGACCGGCCGTACAGTCTGTTCCATCAGGTCTATCTGTCCCCCACAGGGATGACCCCAAAACGCGGGTACTCAGTGAAAGAAGGAAGGCGTCTTAGACTATCCCTCCAGACACCTCTGGTTATATATAAATATATATTATATATTCCTGAGTTAATGTATCCTACCCAATCTTCGATCACCTCACCACACATGATTCTAACAGTGATCAGGATTTCAGGATATTTTGACTAAAAGAGAGTTACAATCACTGGTCAATCCGGGGTGTCCATCCCTTATGAGGTACGGTTCGAACACTGGGCCCCAATGGAACTACACCTCTATATGATTCCACCCAAGAACCACCCCACCATCGGGGACAAACCGCAGATCCTTTTCAGCAACAAATACAGGAAAACCACACCAAACGGTCAGTCTGAACAGTATAACTGCCAACTTACCATGGTTGTGGGGGGTGATCAGTCCCAATTTTCCAGTGCCTGTGTCCGGTCCGAGGGTACTTTGTCTTGCTGTCTTCCAGGGCAGAGGCGTCCCTATTTGGGGGACCCACATTGGGAGCCAAACTGATGGGGAGGATCTAAAGTGACCCTTGGCGGTTGACCAAGTGATTTCCAAATTAATCCACAGGATGTTGCTAGCAACTGAAAATGACCAGACGGAGACGACATGTCTCTGGGAGGATCAAGGCAGATTCCTACCCCGTTTATTACGTCATCTCTTTTATAGTATTTAGCAAGTTGTACTTCAACCAATAGTATAACAACACAGTTGTAGCACTTAACCTATGAAAATACAGAAAGACCGGAAACTACATATATGGCCGTATCCACGTGACAGAAAAAAAACACAATAGTACATTCATCTGAGTTTTATAAAATGATACATCCCAATGCCTCATATCTTGACCAGGCTGGAACAGACTGGTTTTTGTTACAGCCATAACCTTTACTTTAGTCACAAAAGAACAATTTGGCTTTATAACAGTCATAAGCTATAGCCTAGTAACAGAATTTATCTCATAAACGACAAGATAGAATTACAAGCACAAAATGGTTTTGATCTTGGTTCAACCCTTCACATCCTGAGGGATATCTTCACAGACCTGAACTAAAGCATCGGCCAACTCCTGGACAGTCTGGTGCAACGTGACATTGGTGGATGGAGCGAGACATGATGTCCCAGATGTGCTCAATCGGATTCAGGTCTGGGGAACAGGCGGGCCAGTCCATAGCTTCAATGCCTTTATCTTGCAGGAACTGCTGACACACTCCAGCCACATGAGGTCTGGCATTGTCCTGCATTACGAGGAACCCAGGGCCAACCGCACCAGCATATGGTCTCACAAGGGGTCTGAGGATCTCATCTCGATGGTACCTAATGGCAGTCAGGCTACCTCTGGCGAGCACATGGAGGGCTGTGCAGCCCTCCAAAGAAATGACACCTCACACCATTACTGACCCTCTGCCCAACCGATCATGCTGAAGGATGTTGCAGGCAGATCGCTCTCCACGGCATCTCCAGACTCTGTCACATGTGCTCAGTGTGAACCTGCTTTCATCTGTGAAGAGCACAGGGCGCCAGTGGCAAATTTGTCAATCCTGGTGTTCTGTGGCAAATGCCAAGCGTCCTGCACGGTGTTGGGCTGTGAACACAACCCCCATCTGTGGACGTCGGGCACTCAAGCCATCCTCATGGAGTTGGTTTCTAACCGTTTGTGCAGACACATGCACATTTGTGGCCTGCTGGAGGTCATTTTGCAGGGCTCTGGCATTGCTCCTCCTTGTACAAAGGCAGAGGTAGCGGTCCTGCTGCTGGGTTGTTGCCCTTCTACGGTCCCCTCCACGTCTCCTGGTGTACTGGCCTGTCTCCTGGTAGCGCCTCCAGCCTCTGGACACTACGCTGACAGACACAGCAAACCTTCTTGCCACAGTTCGCATTGATGTGTTATCTAGGATGAGCTGCACTACCTGAGCCACTTATGTGGGTTGTAGAGTCCTTCTCGTGCTACCACGATTGTGAAAGCACAACCAACTTTCAAAAAATGACCAAAACATCAGCCAGAAAGCATTGGTACTGAGATGTGGTCTGTGGTCCCACCTGCAGAACCACTCCTTTATTGAATGTGTCTTGATAATTGCCAATAATTTCCATCTTTTGTCTGTTCCATTTGCACAACAGCATGTGAAATTGATTGTCAATCAGTGTTGCTTCCTAAGTAGCCAGTTTGATTTCACAGAAGTTTGATTTACTTGGAGTTATATTCTGTTGTTTAGGTGTTCCCTTTTTTTGAGCAGTGTATATATACACCTATCCATATACATACAATCACCACCCAGTGTGAACTATGTACATCCATATAAAACTTAAGGGAGGGAAGTGAGTGGGTGCTGTCGTGGACTCCATAAAAGAGTATTACTGGTAAGTAATCCAGCTTTTTTCCCTCGCCGCGACAGCACCCACCGAGACTTTCAGAGAACCATTACCTGGGAGGGACCACCATGTTGAGGACAGATCTCCCGAAAACTAAGTCAGAGGATGACGATAAAGCAAGCCTATAGTGCCTAAGGACATATGAGCTCAATTGGAACGTCTGCTTTCTCAGCCCAGGAGGATGCCACAGTCTGTGCCAAATGTGCCTTTATCCCATCCGGAGGACTTTCACCTTTTGCTGAGTAGGCCAGACAGATTGCATCTCTGATCTATCGGGATAAGGTGCTTTTTGTGATTCCAGACCCCTTCCTGTGGCCCTGATAGGACACAAACAGAGCCCTTCTCTGCCTCCAGGCATGAGTTTTGTCTATATAATCCAGGACTGCTCTTCTCACATCTAAGGTGTGAAGCCTCTCCTCCTCAGGAGTTGAGGGATTATCATAAAAGGAGGGAAGAAAGATTTCCAGACTTCTGTGAAATCTGGCCACTACCTTAGAGAGATATGAAACTATCCTATCCTGAAACACTAACAGGAAGGTAGGGTCGATTGATAGAGCCTGGATGTCATCCACTCTCCTATCAGACGTTAAAGCAACTAAAAGGGCCGTCTTCAGGGAAATGTGTTTTAATGAAGCTGAGTCTAAAGGTTCAAATGGAGGGCCTGTCAGGGCATCAAGGACCAGGTTCAAGTCCCAAGGTGGCAAGCGAGTAATGTGCACCAAGTTGCTACGTTCACATGCTGAAATAAACCGAGCAACCCACCTATCCCACGCAATATTGTGACCATACAGGGCCACAAGAGCTGAAATTTGCACTTTTAGTGTATTAACCAAAAGACCTAGCTCCTGACCCTTCTGCAGGAACTCCATAATAGCAGTAATAGGTACTTTATTAGAGAATGCCCCAGTATAAAAATTAAGAAACTTCCTCCACACTCTGCTATAGATCCTTGTTGTGGACTCCTTCCTACTCTGTAGAAGGGTATCAATCAGGTTGCTAGAGAACCACCTTAGCCTTACCAACTGCATCTCAAGTTCCATGCTGTCAAGTGTAGGCCCTTAACTTGAGGATGAAGGAATGGGCTGTGAGAGATCAGGTCCAGATCTGATGGGAGGATCCAGGGGTCGGATATGGACATGGCTCTGAGCCATGTAAACCAAGGCTTCTTGGGCCAAAATGGAGCGATAAGGATCACCCTCGCCTTCTCCCTGATGACCAACGGGAGTACTATCATCGGGGGAAATGCATACGCCAGATGGAAATACCAAGGGGACTGAAGGGAAATCGACCATCTCCGGCCTGTCTGCTCTGTTCAGAGAGGCAAACCTTCTGATTTGTCTGTTGGCTCTGGTAATGAACAGGTCTATTTCCGGAAGCCCCACAAGTCTACTATCTTTTTGAAGATGTTTTGACGGAGCATCCATTCCTCTTGATGTAAGGTATGATGACTTAGCTAGTCCGCTCTGAAATTGTCCACTCATCTGACGTGAAGGGCTGATAGAGATTGGTTTCGGCAAGCTCGAGGATCCCCTGCGTAGTAGACATCAGAGTCCTTGATCTCGTTCCACCTTGCCGATTTAAATATGCGACAGATGTGGCATTGTCCGACATAACTCTCACGTGAGATCCACGAAGCTGTGGGAGAAATTAATGTAAAGCATGACTTATTGCTTTGAATTCTCTTAAACTGGAGGAGTCATTGGCTTCATCTATGGACCACTGTCACTGGACCAAGCTATCACCTAAACGAGCCCCCAACCAAAGGGACTAGCATCCGTGATCACCACCCTTGAGGGTCTTACCACCCACGGAACCCCATTAGAGAGATGATCTCGATCCAGCCACCATGATAGCGAATTAGCTACTTCCAATAACAATACTATCTTGTCATCCAGCCTTCCCTGCAACCGCTCCTCTTCCTCGTGGATCCTGCGCTGCAGGTGTCTAGTATGAAACTGGGCCCATTGAACCGCTGGAATGCAGGATGTAAGGGAGCCCAGGAGGGACATAGCCTCTCTCAAAGACATCTGAGGGTTATCTATTGCCGCCCTCACTTTACGCATTATTGCCAGCATTTTTACCTCTGGGAGGAGATATCTCTGACTTATAGAATCTAGATGCAGACCCAGGAAGGACTGAAGAGTTACCGGGACCAGTTAATTATCCATCCTAAGGCTTGCAAGGATATAAATTATGTCAAGTCGATCTTCACATTGGGAGGCAGATTTTCCTACCACAAGGAAATCATATAAGTATGGAACTATTAACGTGTCCTTCAGCTTCACATAAGCCATCACCTCCAGCATCAACTTGGTGAAGACCGAGGAGCCATGGATAGACCGAAAGGCATTGCTGTAAACTGAAAATGACTGATGTGACCTTCCAAGATAACTCTATATATGTATAATATTTGATCCCCCGTTTTCTTCTTTCATTATTGCAGATCACATAGGGATCCCACATAAGCAGATTGCGGTCTCGACTTTATTTACTGTATGTTCTGAACTTCTGCGCACTGTACAGGCAGCTCGGCCTGATTGTGCCTTAGTCCCTCATCTGCGCATGCGCGCATTCTCGGCTTTCACTTCGGCTCCTCCGGAGACTCATGAACGGCGGCTAAGAATAACACAGCTGATTGCTATTTCCTCACTTCTCGCGAGCATAAGAGGACGCCCAGCTTGCGATGAGCACATTGCAACTTCAGGATTCACCACGCACTACCGCATGCCTTTGCACAGGTAAATATGGAGGATCTTTTCACTATTTTCTCACTGGGATAGACAGAGATTATACTTGTTCATATCACATTATTTGTTGTAACGCTCTTTATTCACGGGGTTAGAGTGTGACCTCTTGATCTTATATCTTTATATAGCTCTATGGTCAAAGCCAGATCTCTTTGACTCAAGGAGGAGTTACCGATACTCAGTGCATTAACTCTTGATAGGCTCTAATAGAAGTAGCCAGAAGCTTTTCCCATTTCATGATATAAAAAGTCATGTATGACTCATGCTATTTCAGCGATGAACTTGTGACTGTCTTACCATGTGTTTTCTTTCCAACACTATATTGATGAAATAGTTATTTGTTCCATGTATTCATATGATGTGAAATATAGCAAGGACTTACACATATGGACTCATTCTCCTGATGGTTAATTTATAGATATGAATATACAGTACAAAATGTATTTTTACGTTATAATTCTGCACTTATGTATATAAAATTCCTTTTTTTTTATTTTCATTTATTAGAACATTTCCCTTGAAAAAGGCCTATTAGGCCGAAACATCGGGGAATTATACTATGCCTAGCAGCATCGTTATATATATTTTTTGAGTGTGCAATTTTGATGAATTCATGAAGATGTAATGAATTGGATACTGGAGCATTGTTCACTGCACTTTTGAAAAATGCACTTCTATTAATAAATGAGAATGAAAGACTATCAATTTTCATTGTGATACTTCTTCAAGTGCTCGGGGTACTTCACTTACGACTATACATATGTTTTTCCCCAGAAGCACCGCATATAAATAAGTGTGCACAGGGCCTGACCTTTTTTTGATTGTATGAACATTTCTTCCAAGATAACTGCCACTCTGAGATATTGCTGGAACTCGGCATGTATTGGCAGATGATAATAAGCCTCCTTCAAGTCCAGAACCGCCATGAAGCATCTGGGAAACAAAAGTTTAATGGCTGATCTTATAGATTCCATCTTGAAGGTATGGGACCATAAGAAGTTATTTTACTTCTTTAGATTAATAATGGTTCTATATGAAACATCTGGCTTGGAAATCAGAAATAAAGGAGAATAAAATCCCCTTCCCCTCTTGTCCACCTTGACTTCTACAAAAACATGTTTAGATAATAGACTCCTAATCTCCAACGCCTCCTGCTGGCCAGGAGACCTTAGAAAAGTAAATTTAAGAGTCCGAAGGAACTCGGCGGAATTCCAAATTCAAGCCAGATGAGACAAGGAATTTGATGTTATTTTTCCACATTCTCTGCAGAAAAATGACAATCTGCCACCTACTGGACAGTCCGGACTAGCGGAACTTGTCTCTGCCTTTGGAGGAAGACCCACCAAAAAGGGCACCTTTTTGCTTGGTCTCTCTATTGCTCCAGCGATCTCTATAGGTTCTCTTCCTACTGAACAGCTGTTTCCTGAAGGCCCTCCTGTAGGACAGGAGAGACTGGTTAGGGAGCCCTCTTCTTCCTTTCCCCTGACTTAGTGAGGATATCATCCAAAAAACAGGTACTCACCCTGGCATGGAATTGTGCATAGCTTTGACTTAGCTGGCGCGTCCCCTTTCCAGCCTTTTAGCCACAAGGCGCGCCGAGCAGTATTAGCCAGTCCAGCCGATCTAGCCGCCAATCGCAAGGAGTCAGCGGAGGCGTTGGCCAAGAAAGCTGTAGCTTCCCTGATCAGAGGGATAGAGGACAGCAATCTGTCTCTAGAGACTCCGTTCTTTATCTGCTCCTCCAACTGATCCACCCAAACCATCATTGACCTTGCCGTACATGTGCTTGAGATAGCTGGCTTGAAGGCCCCTGTACATGACTCCCAAGATCTTTTAAGAAGTGTATCAGCTTTCCGGTCTAAAGGGTCTGTCAAAGTTCCGGAATCCTCTACCGGCAGGGAGGAGCGCTTCGAGGTTAAGGCTACTGCGGTGTCTACCTTAGACCAAGTTGTTAGATCTTCATCCTCAAAGGGGTATCTCCTTTTTGAGCTTGAAGGAAGAAATCCCCGTTGTCCTTGCTTCTCCCATTCTTTCCTGACCACATCCTTCACTGTGGCTATTATCGGAGAACGTACGCCTCTTCCTCTGTGAGAGACCGGTGAACATAACCTCCTGTGTGGTTCTAGCCTCCTTTGTATTGGTAATCCCCATAGTCCCCCAAACAGCCTTGACCAGACTGTCGACACTCTCAATGGGGAAACATGAACGACTTTCTTCATCAGACGATGATGCTTGAGAGGAATCAGTAGATCTTACTCCCTTCTCGTCAAAAGAGAGATTAGAAAGGGGGGGGGGAAGTACTCCTTATACTGGGCCTATGTTTCCCAGCCTTATCCGAACCCTTAAGTGACTGGAGCTCTTCCCTAATCATCAGCCTTATATCGTTCACTCTGAGGGACAATTCTTCCTAGATTCTGGCTTTTACAGGACTGACAAAGTCTTTTGGGGTAATTATCAGGAACGGGCTGAGAGCACAAAGCACATTCTCTATGCTTAGACTTTTCAAACTTTTTAACCTGAAGTTGCAACAGAAAGAAGGAGCAATCAGCTTAATAGGTAGAGCCTTTCACACTCACCCAGTGAAGCTTGTCAGCACAGTACCGGTACTGGAGGCAGGGGCACAGCCTGAGATGAAGATTTTGCAGATTCTCTGCGTCTTCCACTCTTTTCCGTGGAGTCACCCTCACTGGAGCGTCCACTGCTGCTCTTGCTTCTACTGTGCACCTACACATCCACCACCTGTGGGTGCGCTACGGAGTCTCCTCTGGAGGACATCATGGCACAGTGGCATAGCCATACGATATTTGCTTTATAGGTTGCACTTCTGCGCCTCCCCATCCCCCGGAAGTTATCCTTCCTACTTCCTGGTCAGGAGCGCCAGTTTCAATTTCTTTTTTTTCTCTGCGCATGCGCGCCTGCGTGCTGTCTCCATCGCTTCCTCCGGAAGTTCTTCACACCACTTCCGGGCAGGAGCGCTTACCAGTCTACTGCACATGTGTGGCCCGGCTCTCCTCACTCACGGCACCGCCGTGCAGACCCCGACTTGCTGGAGGAACTGGGCTGCCGATGCCCGCACCCTGATCCTCCAGGATGAGTGCTGGCCCGCCCTGCCACATTGCATTCCCACGTGAGCCAGGGCGGCCTCTCCCAGACCCTGGTCTCACGCCATCCACTGCCATACGAGGGGAGAGCTGACCAGGCAGGACTCCACCGACACTGCCTCTGCAGCCCTGACGTTCGCACGGCTACCACACAGGCAGTCTCACAGCACAGGTATCCTCTTTCCACAGGTTCCCGTAGTAACAGGAAACCTAACTGAGGCGGCGAGGGGTACTACCCCTTTTATTTCTGTAGGTTTCCTGTTCCTAAGGGCGGATCTCCTCTCTCAGTGGGTGCTGTCGTGGCAAGGGGAAAAAGGCAAACACAATTCTTGGATGTATCAACAGAAGCATACAGTCTAGATCACGTGAAGTCATTATCCCCCTCTACTCCTCTTTGGACAGACCTCATCTGGAATACTGTGTCCAGTTCTAGGATGTATCAACAGAAGCATACAGTCTAGATCACGTGAGGTCGTTATTGCCCTCTACTCCTCTTTGGTCAGACCTCATCTGGAATACTGTGTCCAGTTTTGGGCACCACATTTTAAAAAAGACATCTCTGAACTTGCTCCAGTTTGTTGAAGAGCCACCAGAATGGTGACCTGTCTGCAAACCATGTCCTATGAGGAACGGTTGCAGGATTTGGGAATGTTTAGCTGCAAAAAAGAAGACTGAGAGGAGACTTAATAGCTGTCTACAAATATCTCAAGGGCTGTCACATTGTAGAAGGATCATCTTTATTCTTATTTGCACAAGGAAAGACTAGAAGCAATGGGATGAAACTGAATGGGAGGAGACACAGATTAGATATTAGAAAAAACTTTCTATTAAGTGACATGAAGCTCACAGGTTAATAATGTAGAGGCATCTATGAGACACTATCCATCACTTCTCCTATAGTTATACAGTAAATAAAGACAGCCAGAATAAAGCCCTTGATTGGAAATAAGACTAAACATGGTTCTCCATTTTTATTTAAACGTCTAATTCCAGCAAAGCCCTCGATCTCCTGTTATAAAAGTAAAATAAACCAACATATAATACTCCCTGTCCGACATAGTCCACTTACCGAGTGTCCCACGACGATTTCACGTGTAGAACAGTCACAACAATGAGGATCCACACAAAAAAAAATCCACAACGTGTGCACATAGTCTAACATTGTTTTTCTCAAAATTGTGAATCATAATTTTTAATTTGACTTCTCAAAAACAAAATAAAATCTTCTGACATAGCACATTAAAGCCTGTACTATTCTAAACGGTGCCTCTTCCCTCTGATTTATAACCAGACATATGATAAGTAAAATACAAGCCCAAAATTCAGACTTCATTTTTTTTATTTATAGATTTCTAACATTTTAACTAATGAAAATAAAAACATAAAACTTTCTTTGTAATTCACTATAGTGAAAAATCCAAAGACATAGGGTAAAAAAATATTCAGATTTGGATCACGCGACATGGTATGACCGTCTCTGGGGTGGGGAGGAGAAAGATGGAGTCCACCTTAAGAAAGCTCAGATGCAGAGGCCGGGTCAGAGGGGCTGAGGCCGGGTCAGAGGGGCTGAGGCCGGGTCAGAGGGGCTGAGGCCGGGTCAGAGGGGCTGAGGGCGCGGTCAGAGGGGCTGAGGCCGGGTCAGAGGGCTAGGAGGCCGGGTCAGAGGGGCTGAGGCCGGGTCAGAGGGGGCTGAGGCGGGGTCAGAGGGGCTGAGGCCGGGTCAGAGGGGGCTGAGGGCGCGGGTCAGAGGGGCTGAGGCCGGGTCAGAGGGGCTGAGGCCGGGTCAGAGGGGCTGAGGCGGGTCAGAGGGGCTGAGGCCGGGTCAGAGGGGCTGAGGCCGGGTCAGAGGGGCTGAGAGGCCGGGTCAGAGGGGCTGAGGCCGGTTTTGGTGATGTCAAGGAAGGAAAGTTTTAGCAATGAAAAGATCATAAATGTAGGAAAGTTTGTTGCAGACAGAGTGAGCGTTCCATAGAGCTCCAGGTGGAAGGACTGGGGAAGCGGGGGCTGGGCAGATGGGTATAAGTTTTAGAGAGGTTGCAGAAATTTGTGATAGATTGTGGATGGGAGGTGGAAGTGACTGAGGATGTGGTGAGGAGGACCAGGGTTTGGAGCGATCACCAACAGTGAGGAGAAGCAGAGTGTTAGTAGGTGGGAGCAGGAGAGGGAATGAGGGGGCTGTCTGTGTTTGGAAATAAAGGGGGGACAGATCTGAGGAGGTGGCGAGATGGATAGAGAGAGGGCCAGTTTATTCCTAGGTGTCACTAGGATTAGTAGGAAGGGGAGGACAGTGGCGAGTCACTAACAAGCTTTGTCTTTCTATGTATCCAGTATCCTTCATTTCTGGTCTAAATCATTGCAGTACACTTATATGATGCCCTTAGAGGATGCACAGGCAGAATCAAGTCTATGCAGAACAGAGTGGTGAGCAGTATCAGATAGACCAGGGATGAGCAGCAGACATGTCTTCTCTTCAGCACGCACCCTGTGCAGAGGACCAGAGCAGGAGTGTGCCGAAGAGAAGACCAAGACATTTTGCAAGGGAAGATGGTGGCAGCGCATGCGCAGATTAACAAGGCGGATAACTTGGAGATCCAAATGCACATGTGAAGTAGGCATCATTTTGTTAGTTTTTTTTTTTTAGAGACCAAATATGCTGACACCATATTTAAAATAGGAGGTAGAAGACTGATGGATGAGTGACACATAGAATAGTAGAGATGGAAGGGACCTCCTGGGCCATCTGGTCCAACCCCCTGCTCAAAGCAGGAGTCACTAAATCATCCCAGACACATGTCTGTCCAGCCTCTGAAGACTTCCATTGAAGGAGAACTCACCACCTCTTGTGGCAGCCTGTTCCACTCATTGATCACCCTAACTGTCAAAAAGTTTTTTCTAATATCTAATCTGTGTCTCCTCCATTCAGTTTCATCCCATTGCTTCTAGTCTTTCCTTGTGCAAATGAGAATAAAGATGATCCTTCTACAATGTGACAGCCCTTGAGATATTTGTAGACAGCTATTAAGTCTCCTCTCAGTCTTCTTTTTTGCAAGCTAAACATTCCCAAATCCTGCAACCGTTCCTCATAGGACATGGTTTGCAGACCGGTCACCATTCTGGTGGCTCTTCTCTGAACTTGCTCCAGTTTGTTGATGTCTTTTTTAACCCCTTTCTGCCATCGGACGTACTATCCCGTCCATGTGACCTGGGCCCGTATGACCATGGACAGGATAGTACGTCTCAGCGATCGGACGTGCACCTGGGGTAGTGCGTCCGAGTGTCAGCTGATTATTACAGCTGACACCCGGCACTATGTGCCAGGAGCGGTCACGGACCACTCCCGGAACATTAACCCCTGGCAGACCGTGATCAAACACGATCGCGGAGTATCGGGTGCACAGGGAAGCATCGCGCAGGGAGGGGGCTCCCTGCGTGCTTACGTGAGACCCTCAGAACAGCGCTATATATTGCGCTGCTCCGAGGGATCCTTCTTCCTGCAGGTCCCCGGATCCAAGATGGCTGTGGGGTCCTTTCGGGTCCTGCAGGGAGGCGGCTTCCTCAGCGCCTGCTGAGAGCAGGCACTGAGGAAGCCTGCAGCAGTGCCTGTGAGATCGCTGGGCTGACAGAGTGCTGTGCACACTATCACACCAGCGATCTGACATTATACAGTGATATCCTCACCCTGAGACCAAGTAAAAAAAAAGTTTAAAAAATGAAAATCACAAGTGTAAAAAAAAATTCCAAAATAAAGGAAAAAAAAAAATATTCCCCAATAAAATTAATTTCTTCATGTAAATAAAAAGAAACAAAACAATAAAAGTACACATATTTGGTATCGCCGCGTCCGTAACGACCCGCCCTATAGAACTGTCCCACTAGTTAACCTTTCGTGAACCCCTTAAAACAAAAAAAACAAAGCAAAAAACAATGCTTTATCATCATACCACCGAACAAAAAGTGGAATAACACGTGATCAAAAAGAAGGATAAATGAGGTATCGCCGTAATCGTACTGACCCGAAAAATAAAACTGCTTTATCAATTTTACCACACGCGGAACAGTGTAAACGCCCCCCCAAAAGAAATTCATGAATTGCTGATTTTTGTTCATTCTGCCTACCAAAAATTAAAATAAAAAGCGATCAAAAAATGTCACGTACCCAAAAATGGTACCAATAAAAATGTCAACTCGTCCCGCAAACAATAAGACCTCACATGACTCTGTGGGCCAAAATATGCAAAAATTATAGCTCTCAAAATGTGGTGATGCAAAAACTATTTTTTGCAATAAAAAGCGTCTTTTAGCGTGACAGCTGCCAATCACAAAAACCCGCTATAAATAGTAAATCAAACCCCCCTTTATCACCCCCTTAGTTAGGGAAAAATAATAAAATTAAAAAAATGTATTTATTTCCATATTCCCATTAGGGTTAGGGTTAGGGTTGGGGCTAAAGTTAGGGTTAGGGTTGGCGCTAACGTTAGTATTAGGGTTAGGGTTGGCGCTAACGTTAGTATTAGGGTTGGGATTAGGGGTGTTACGGTTAGGTTTGTGGTTAGGGTTGGGACTAGGGTTAGGGGTGTGTTGGAGTTAGAATTGGGGGGTTTCCACTGTTTAGGCACATCAGGGGCTCTCCAAATGTGACATGACGTCTGATCTCAATTCCAGCCAATTCTGCATTGATAAAGTCAAACAGTGCTCCTTCCCTTCTGAGCTCTGCCATGCACCCAAATAGTAGTTTACCCCCACATATGGAGTATCAGCGTACTCAGGACAAATTGCACAATAACTCTTGGGGTCCAAATTCTTCTGTTACCCTTGGGAAAATAAAAAATTGGGGGCAAAAATATTTTGTAGAAAGATTTTTTTGTTTTTACAGCTGTATGATATAAACTTCTGTGAAGCACTTGGGGCTTCATAGCGCTCACCACACATCTAGATAAGTTCCTTGTGGGGTCTATTTTCCAAAATGGGGTCTGTTATGTTTCGGTAACTGAGGAGAAATGGCAAAAAATAGCAAAAGCGGTAATACACCAGAGAGGCTGGAACCTATTGGATTGCAGTAACCTGAACTAACCACACAACTAGAGGTAGCCGTGGAGCGTTCCTACGGTGATCCTAGATGCCTCGTCA
The DNA here is from genome assembly GCA_033576555.1 of Oophaga sylvatica. Lineage (NCBI taxonomy): Eukaryota > Metazoa > Chordata > Amphibia > Anura > Dendrobatidae > Oophaga > Oophaga sylvatica. Next base: position 12,478 of record JARQOD010000816.1, on the reverse strand, counting down.
CAGCCTGAGAGATAACTACACCTAAAGGCAGAAAGATGAAAGCTATCTGCCCCGGAGCAGATCCCCAAAGAAAATAGGAAGCCCCCAAACATGTAATGGCGGTTAGACAAGAAGAAAGCACGGACACAGACAGAAAATAGAATGAGCAAACGCTGGGGCCCAATCTGTCTAGACAGAAAAGTACAGGAAAGGATTCTGACTGCAATCCAACAAAAACCCTAACAAAAATACCAACACTTCTGATTGCCAAAAAAACCTGAGATCACACAACCTCTTCCACCTAAATTCAGATCTCTGGTGTAACAAAACACTATTCAGCAAATTAAAGTAACAAAAGAGCAAAGCAAAAGTGCAGACACAAATGGAGCACAATTGCAGCACCAGACCCCCAAAAGGGGACAGGCTGCAGTCCACTGCAGGCAGCAAACCAGCAGAGAAAATCAAACAGAGAAAAAAAACAGCAAACGCTTATCTGAAGGAGAGTAGGAAACTAGCAGTGCTTCAAGCAAGACCAGAAGAACAATTGATAACCGGCAACGCTGCTGGGAAATCAGGCCACTTATATCCTACTATTCAGCGCCAGCTGAAGGCCATTCATTAATCAGTTCATTACCCTCAGCAACCACCAGAGGGAGCCCCAGCTCAGAAGTCGCCTCCAGCATATTCACAACAGGGGTCACTTGTGGGGGTTTCCACTTCCGAGCCCTGACGTGTGCCCATACAGTAGTTTTCTCCCACATATAGGGTATCAGCGTACTCAGGACAAATTGGACAACAACTTTTGGGGTCCAATTTCTCCTGTTACCCTTGGGAAAATAAAAAGTTGGAGACTAAAAGACCATGTTTGTGGAAAAAATATTTTTTTTATTTTCATGCTCGGGCGTTCTAAACTTTAGTGAAACACCTGGGTGTTCAAAGTTCTCACCACACATCTAGATAAGTTCCTTGAGGGGTCTAGTTTCCAAAATGTTATCATTTGTGGGGGGTTTCCACTGTTTAGGCACACCAGGGGCTCTCCAAACACGACATGGCGTCCAGCCAATTCTGCATTGAAAAAGTCAAACGGCGCTCCTTCCCTTCCGAGCTCTGCCATGCACCCAAACAGTGGTTTACCCCCACATATGGGGTATCAGCATACTCAGGACAAATTGCACAATAACTTTTGGGGTCTTGTTACCATTTGGAAAATAAAAATTGGGGTGAAAAGATCTTTTTTGTGGAAAAAAAAAAATATTTTTAATTTTACGGCTCTACGTTATAAACTTGTGTGAAGCACTGGGGGGTTCAAATTGCTCACCAAAGATCTAAATAAGTTCCTTAGGGGCAAAAATTATTGGGAAATGGTGGGATGGCAAAATGGTGGAATACAAGAAAATGAAATTAAATAAACTTATTAAAACAATAAAAATTATCTAAAATATGAAATACACAAAATTGGTATAAAATAGCCTTTATTCACACATGGCTAAATACAGACACCACATCCAATAATAAACATAAATAATGTGAAAATTAATACAAAAACTAAATAATGACAAATAATAATGAATAAATAGACAATGGCACACTCGCAATTTAGATATATAACAGTAGACTGGATTGCAAAGGCTAATGGGTGTAACCAGATGGTGACATATATATTCACATTGAGTTTTAAGAATAAGGTGCAGGCGAGCAATTGCCAAAATAGTGCACGCTGTGCATTGATAAAAAAACACAATATGTTGCAAAAAAATTAAAAAATAATAAAAAGGTGCAAAAAAAAGAGGCAAAAATTGTATGCTCAAAAAATGGCACCAAACAAGCCTATAACATCTAAATAAACCAATATAGTGTACTATGTGCAACTTAATTACTGATTACTAAAACATGTGATGTGCAAAACACCACTGCACATAAATAAGTGTCCAGGTCAATCAATTTAAATAAGAGCACATTAAATATAAAGTGCAATGTGCATTGTGCTAAAATGTGCCATGTGAAAAAGAGACCGAACATCAATATAATATGTGCCAATGATATACCTGAGAGCCAATGATACTCTGGAGAGTGCCACAAATCCGTGCCCCTACGCACGTTTCGGAACTTGTTTCCCCCTGACGTTTCCTCCACTCCCGAATGCCGGCGCCAGAGCTGGGATTTCACATGCGAGCGTCAGACGTTTTGGTCGCATGTGTGATCCTGGCCTTACCCTTGGGAAAATAAAAAATTGGTGACTGAAAGAATTTTTGTGGGAAAAAAAAAATAGGATTTTTTATTTTCATGCCCAGGCATTATAAACTTGTGTGAAGCACTTGGGGATTCAAAGTGCTCATCAAAGATCTAGATAAGTTCCTTAGGGGGTCTAGTTTCCAAAATGGGGTCACTTGTGGGGAGTTTCCACTATTTAGGCACATCTGGGGCACTGCAAACAGAACATGACCCCCATCAATGTTTGCATTCCAAAACGTTATTACTTCCTTTCCAAGCCCTGCCGTGCGCCTAAACAGTTTCCCCCCCCCCCCACATATGGGGTATCAGCGTACTCAGGACAAATTGGACAACTTTTGGGGTCCAATTCCCTTGGGAAAAATCAAAAATTTGGGACTAAAAAAGTCATTTTTGTGGAAAATTGTTTTTTTTTTTTCACACCCAGGCATTATAAAACTTGTGAAACACTTAGGGGTTCAAAGTGCTCACAACAGATCTAGATAAGTTCCATAGGTGGTTTAGTTTCCAAAATAGTGAAAAGATCATTTTTGTGGAAAAAATATGATTTTTTTTTAAATTTTACAGCTCTACGTTATAAACTTGTGTGAAGCACTTGGGGGTTCAAATTGCTCACCACAGATCTAGATAAGTTCCTTAAGGGGTCTAGTTTCCAAAATGGGGTCACTTGTGTGGGGTTTCCACTGTTTAGGCACATCAGGGGCTCTCCAAACGCAACATGGCACCCAGCCAATTCTGCGTTGAAAAAGTCAAATGGCGCTCCTTCCCTTCGGAGCTCTGCCATGCACCCAAACAGTGGTTTACCCCCACATATAGGGTATCAGAGTACTCAGGACAAATTGCACAATAACTTTTGGAGTCTTGTTACCCTTGGGAAAATAAAAATTGGGGTAAAAAGATCATTTTTGTGGAAAAAATATGATTTTTTAATTTTACGGCTCTACGTTATAAACTTGTGTGAAGCACTTAGGGGTTCAAAGTGCTCACCACACATCTAGATAAGTTCCTTAGGGGGTGTAGTTTCTAAAATGGGGTCACTTGTGTGGGGTTTCCACTGTTTAGGCGCATCAGGGGCTCTCCAAACGCGACATAGCGTCCAATCTCAATTCCAGCCAATTTTGGTTTGAAAAAGTCAAATGGAGCTCCTTCCCTTACGAGCTCTGCCGTCCGCCCAAACAGTGGTTTTCCCCCACACATGGGGTATCGGCGTACTCCGGAGAAATTGCACAACTATATCTGTCCATTTTCTCCTTTTACCCTTGTGAAAATAAAAAAAAGTTTGTAAAAGATCATTTTTATGACTAAAGTAAATGTTAATTTTTTCCTTCCACGTTGCTTCAGTTCCTGAAGGGTTAATAAACTTCTTGAATGTGGTTTTGGGAACCTTGAGGGGTGCAGTTTTTAGAATGGTGTCACTTTTGGGTATTTTCTGCCATATAGACCCCTCAAAGTGACTTCAAATGTGAGGTGGTCCCTAAAAAAAAAAATGGCTTTGTAAAAATGATTAATCGCTGGTCAACTTTTAACCCTTATAATTTCCTAACAAAAAAGATTTTGGTTCCAAAATTGTGCTGATGTAAAGTAGACATGTGGGAAACGTTATTTATTAATTATTTTGTGTGACATATTTCTCTGTTTTATCGGAATAAAAATTCAAAGTTTGAAAATTGCAAAATTTTCGCCATATTTGCGTTTTTTTTCAAAAATGAACGCAAGTTATATCGAAGAAATTTTACCACTAACATTAAGTACAAGATCCGTTGAAGTGTTCCAGAGTTATAACCTCAAAGAGACAATGGTCAGAATTGTAAAAATTGGCCCGTCATTAACGTGCAAACCAACCTTGGGGGTAATGGGGTTAAAATGTGGTGCCCAAAACTGGACACAGTATCCAGATGATGTCGGACCAAAGAAGAGTAGAGGGGGATAATGAACATCTGTTTTCTCTCAGAAAGGAAATGTAACATCAACTGATCTTCACTGTCCCATTAAGAGAATAGAAGAATCCAGGATATCTATAAACAGACAGTGAGGAAACACTTAGCTAACAAATGAATTCAAGTCTCTGGGTCCAGATAAATTACACCCAGAGTACTGAAGGCAATAGCAGAAGAAATTCTTGAACCACTGTCCATAATCTTTGAAAATTGTTGGAGAACAGAAGTCCCAGAAGACTGGAGAAGAGCAAATGTTGTTCCTATCTTCAAAAAGGGGAAGAAGGTGGACCCAGGGAACTACAGGCCGGTGAGTCTGACTTCTATACCAGGAAAGATCTTTGAACAAATTATTAAAGAACATGTATGCAAGTACCTGGATAAGAATGAAGTGATTAACCAGAGTCAGCATGGGTTTGTAATAACTCATGTCAGACTAACTTAATTTCCTTCTATGACAGAATCACTGACTGGGTGGATCAAGGAAATGCTGTAGATATACAGGTCCTTCTCAAAAAATTAGCATATAGTGCTAAATTTCATTATTTTCCATAATGTAATGATTACAATTAAACTTTCATATATTTTACATTCATTACACACCAACTGAAATTTGTCAGGCCTTTTATTGTTTTAATACTGATTATTTTGGCATACAACTCCTGATAACCCAAAAAACCTGTCTCAAAAAATTAACATATTTCAACCGTCCAATAAAATAAGTGTTTTTTCAAAACAAAAAAAAAAAAACATCAAATAATAATGTTCAGTTATGCACTCAATACTTGGTTGGGAATCCTTTGGCAGAAATGACTGCTTCAATGCGGCGTGGCATGGAGGCAATCAGCCTGTGACACTGCTGAGGTGTTATGGAGGCCCAGGATGCTTCGATAACTGCCTTAAGCTCATCCAGAGTGTTGGGTCTTGCGTCTCTCAACTTTATCTTCACAATATCCCACAGATTCTCTATGGGGTTCAGGTCAGGAGAGTTGGCAGGCCAATTGAGCACAGTAATACCATGGTCAGTAAACCATTTACCAGTGGTTTTGGCACTGTGAGCAGGTGCCAGGTTGTGCTGAAAAATGAAATCTTCATCTCCATAAAGCATTTCAGCCGATGGAAGCATGAAGTGCTCCAAAATCTCCTGATAGCTAGCTGCATTGACCCTGCCCTTGATGAAACACAGTGGACCAACACCAGCAGCTGACATGGCACCCCACACCATCACTGACTGTGGGTACTTGACACTGGACTTCAGGCATTTTGGCATTTCCTTCTCCCCAGTCTTCCTCCAGACTCTGGCACCTTGATTTCCGAATGACATGCAAAATTTGCTTTCATCAGAAAAAAGTACTTGGGACCACTTAGCCACAGTCCAGTGCTGCTTCTCTGTAGCCCAGGTCAGGCGCTTCTGCCGCTGTTTATGGTTCAAAAGTGGCTTTACCTGGGGAATGCGGCACCTGTAGCCCATTTCCTGCACACGCCTGTGCACGGTGGCTCTGGATGTTTCTACACCAGACTCAGTCCACTGCTTCCTCAGGTCCCCAAGGTCTGGAATCGGTCCTTCTCCACAATCTTCCTCAGGGTCCGGTCACCTCTTCTCGTTGTACAGCGTTTTCTGCCACATTGTTTCCTTCCAACAGACTTCCCATTGAGGTGCCTTGATACAGCACTCTGGGAACAGCCTATTTGTTGAGAAATTTCTTTCTGGGTCTTACCCTCTTGCTTGAGGGTGTCAATGATGGCCTTCTTGACATCAGTCAGGTCGCTAGTCTTACCCATGATGGGGGTTTTGAGTAATGAAGCAGGCAGGGAGTTTTTAAAAGCCTCAGGAATCTTTTGCATGTGCTTAGAGTTAATTAGTTGATTCAGAAGATTAGGGTAATAGGTCGTTTAGAGAACCTTTTCTTCATATGCTAATTTTTTGAGACAGGTTTTTTGGGTTATCAGGAGTTGTATGCCAAAATCATCAGTATTAAAACAATAAAAGACCTGACAAATTTCAGTTGGTGTGTAATGAATCTAAAATATATGAAAGTTTAATTGTAATCATTACATTATGGTAAATAATGAAATTTAGCACTATATGCTAATTTTTTGAGAAGGACCTGTATATATCCTCCCACATAAAGGTGATGTGACTTACATCAGTCATTACACCAACATTGGCCAAGCATAGTAACTAATCTTGACTTCAGCAAAGCATTTTGCAAAGTATCTCACACAATCCTTATTGAAAAAATGACTAAGTATGGAATGGACAAAGCAACTGTTATAGGTGGATTCATAACTGGCTTAGTACTTTTTTCATTTTTATTGCCCAGATGTAGTACTTTGCATTTTTCCCTGTTAAAATCCATTCTGTTAGTTGCTGCCCACTGCTCCAGTTTATGTATATCTTTTTGAATCCTCTCTCTCTCTTCTCTAGTATTAGCTACCCCTCCTAGCTTTGTGTCATCAGCAAATTTGATCAGTTTACCCTCAGTTCCTTCATCTAAATCATTGATAAAGATGTTGAACAATACAGGGCCCAGGACAGAGCCTTGTGGTACCCCACTTGAGACATTCTTCCAACTGGATGTGCAGCCATTTACGACCACTCTTTGGGGATGACTGAGGTACAAGAGCACCATGATAAGACTGCCCACAGGCTGCCCGATTCACAAAGACATCATTAGATGAGAACTTTACAGATTACACAAACCACAAAATCGATTTCTTCACCACATGTGTCATTTTAATCTGTCACAGCGCCAACATGGCTATGTACTTTACGAAATCCTGCTGCTGAGTCCTCTAAATCGACTGTAGGAGGCCGTATGAAGATTGCAGAGGGAGTAATTTTCAAGCTGAATTCTGGTATTCTGCACAATTACAGTAAGGCTATTTTGAACCAAAGATGCAAGACATGGGCTTCTTAAGATGGCTGACAGTGAGAATGCAGAAGGGACGGTTACTGACAGCAGAGGACACCAGGAGAGTGAGGACAATCCTTTGAAGGCAAACCCAGCAGCACAACCCAAGCAATCATCCAGTACTGTGGCACGATGAGGGAATCACACCAGCCCCCATTTGTCTTGCAAGTTATATTGCCATTGTTCAGAAGGTTTTCTGGGTTTTGTGACCTCCAAGGTGACAAGTCTGCTCGTGGGGATCATTTGGTCTGCCAGGCATTAGAGGAAAGCTTTCCATCTTTTATGGTCACTGGCTGACTCGAGGCCACAGCCTTAGTGATGGCTTTATAACTTTCCAGATTGGCAGGTACCCATGTCGTGGCCAGTCTTAGATGACCGCCTCATGTGTGGTTCTATAAGACCTTCTCACTTCTGAACATCATTTGTATAAAAGTCGCCTGTGAAGATGGGCTCAGCCGAGATATTCAAGTCGATGGTCAACTTAACGTTTGTTTCCTGAGCTACTGAATCAATCCACCAACAATCAGATGCAGGAAGGGCTGACTGCATTCCAGTATTATGTGCTGTAATCAACCGAACTGTGAGAATTGTACAAAAAAAAAAAGAAAAAGGAGGCAAATATTTCACAGCTCAGTATGAGCAGCCTACAACATGGACGGCACTACGCCAGAACACAAAAGCACTCCTTGGCAGAAACTGACTGCCACATAACGCCCGTCTTGTTACCATTCGCAGGAGACCATGTGGCCCCAGTATGCCACTAAGACCACAGAACCACAGGACACAAGTAATTGGCTTTTCCATCTTTACTAGCACAAGTCAGTGCACAAAAAACCCAAAACAAGTGAAAACAAGTCCCAAACGCTGTGATGCGGGCTGTGTCAGCCTCAATGTCATGCTGTGTCACCGTGAGCCCAGTGTCCATGCTGCTGTAAGATGGAAGCATCCGTGGTACCTGCAGGACAAAGATACTGTCAGTAAAGGACAAGAGAAGCATCTTCAGCCTTAAATGTGCCACATGGAGGAGGGAGGCCATGCACACCCTGGTGCCACATTTACTGGAAGCATCAGCCCAACCCTCACCCCACACGTGGCTCCTGGAAGGTACCTGAGGCAGAGTCACTCCAGAGCTGGGGCTTCCTTCAGAGCAGACACCTGTAAGAGAAGGAATACAGTATGGCTGCAGAGCTTTAGGCCAGCCAGCCCCCTCTCCATGGTCAGTACTGGACCTGTAGGAGACTGCTCAGACAATCACTGTAATAGATGATGGCTGCCTTATGACAGACGTCTGTGCCTGTCAGACACTTCACTGCACTAGTCTTGAGAGGGGCAGACGAACAACCTGCTCAGATTGGACACCCCCTCACCCGTGATACCAGACCCTTACCGGTGTGCGAGCTTCACCAGCCTCTGCAGGAGCATCTGGAGATTTTCTGGATGTGTCGTCTGCTGTGGACTCTTGTGAGGACTCTGCCGGGTGTTTACCATCCCCCTACAAGAGTAAAGGACAGGTCACAACAGTGCCATTTCAGCAGTAGGCACATCACTCCACTCCCTGCACTTAGGCTTCACCTGGGCAGCAGTTTGCCCAGTGGCTGCTCCTTGCTGTCTGCGTCGCTGGAAGTACGGACGACTGCGCTGTCGCTGAGGCTCTGGACGTGGAGCTTCATCAGATGCTGCTCTGGTTTCACCATCGCCTCCTTCTGTGGTCTGCGGTGGAGGTCGCGGGCGGTAGGGTCTGCAGAGATGGTTTACTTTATCATGGGTGCGGCATACACTGCTGCCGATGTCAGGGGACAGACAGAGCTGTCAGATTCAAACACTTACACGAGACCGGTGACAGGACAGCAGCCAATAATCTGATGGCAGAAGAGTCCGTGACCAGACGCAGGTCGCTCCAGGATGGACTCACATCGGAGCAAAGACGAGGTTCTACACTGTCCACACTCACCTCCATGTACATTTATGGTGGAGAGTGGGGAAGCCATGTTCTCAGGGAGGGCAGAGAATAGGCTGCAGGTATAGAGGAAAGCATATCGAGGGTAGAGCAAAGATGAAGCTGCTCTGAGACGACAGCTAATGAAGCTTGGGGAAAAGCCCACATCCAGCATGTATTACAGGGAGTGACATTCCCACAAAACTGGATCAGGAAGAAACAGTCTACAGCTCTCATTCCTTCCCAGACTGAAACCTACAGTAACCGTCTCAGCAATTTGTAACGGGACAAGGGCCAGGGTGGGCGCACGTCCCAAGCACATTTAATTGCAATTATGAAGTGCAAACCGGGCTCTGTGTTGAGGTTGTGCGGCATCAGACAAGGCTTCTGACCCAACGTGTCTCACCTGCGGAATCTGGGCCGGAACCTGCGAGGGGCGCTCTGCTGCTCCTCTCCATTTTGGGGGGTGTCCGATGTTGGGTCTTTAGCCTCGTTATTCTATAACAGAACCATGAATATTACACTGAGCAGATGACGAGACTGCAAGGATAGCAGCACGAGGACGACATGGTTTGTCGGAGCCACAAGTAGCCTATGCTCTCACATCCAGTGTAGCACAAAGTAGCACGTGGCAGTGGCACAGCGATTGGTCACTATGGGCAACAAAAGCTTAGTACAATGTTTTGATAAGCAGCCAATAGTCATTACCAATGGGAAATTGATAAAGATGTCATCTCATCCAGGCGGCGACTAAGCCCCCGAGATGTAACAGCAAGTCTGGGGGGCGCCATGCTGGTCATGTGAGACATGAACTGAAGTCCTTCACGCAGAAAGTCCACGTCCCAGAAAGACAAACCATGGATAGTCAGAACCACAACTCACCACTGCCCCAGGGTCCCGCTCAGCAGGTGGTCTTGAACCCCTTCCAAAGCGCCGTCTGTAGAAGAATGGAGGAGGTCGTCGGCGCTGTGGGGGTCTCTGCTGGGGGGAGCCGTCATCTGGTCGTTCACCTTCACTCACTTGCTCAGGGCTCACACCGTCTCCACTAGACTCCGTAGTGTTATCTCCCCTTGGCCGGTAGAATCGACGACGAAAACGACGCCTATTGGGGGCAAATCTGCTCCCTTTAACGGGAACACCACCAGGACCAGTGACGTTGGCAGCCTCCGCACCCTGCAGACACAGGCAGATTAGTCACCTGTCCCTAAGCTGCAGGCCACCATGTTCTCAGCAACGACAAACCATGGAAGCACAGGGGACAATACTCTGAACAAGAGGGGACCCCTGAAATTACAGGGGAGAACACAGGGTCCACACACCTGATGACACCAATGTCACAAACCTTTTCCCCTTCCACTACGTCAAACTCAACTGTCTCACCATCGCCAACGCTGCGAAGAAATTTCCGTGGATTGTTCCTCTTTATGGCAGTCTGAAAAACGAAACATCCAGTTGCTGACACAAAACCCCCAGGTGACCACAAAGGGACCACCTGACCTGATTACAGGGCAGACTACAGAAGCCCTGCAGATGTACTGCCCAAGGGGCGACACCAAACAAGACCCTGACCCCACTGTCACCTGTCATCACTCAACACCCACTAGGCCACAGCTGGAGACCTCCTTACTCCCCCATACATCATCCACTAACCCACTGGTGTCATCCTCATATCCATTCATCACCCAACACACCCACTGGTGTCATCCCATATCCACTTCAAACAACCACCCTAACCCACCACAATGGTATCATCCTCATATCCACCCCAAACAACCACCCTAACCCACCATACTGGTATCATCCTCCTATCCATTCATCACTCAATTACCCACCACACCCCACTGGTGTCATCCCATGTCCATCCCAAACAACCACCCCTAACCCACCACACTGGTATCATCCTCCTATCCATTCATCACCCAATTACCCACCACACCCCACTGGTGTCATCCCATGTCCATCCCAAACAACCACCCCTAACCCACCACACTGGTGTCATCCTCATATCCACCCCAAACAACCACCCTAACCCACCATACTGGTATCATCCTCCTATCCATTCATCACTCAATTACCCACCACACCCCACTGGTGTCATCCCATGTCCAACCCAAACATCACTCCCCTAACCCACCACACTGGTGTCATCCTCATATCCAATCACCACCCAATTACCCATCACACCCCACTGGTGTCATCCTCATATCCAATCACCACCCAATTACCCACCAAACCCACTGGTGTCATCCCATATCCACCCCAAACAACCACCCCTAACCCACCACACTAGTATCATCCTCATATCCACCCCAAACAACCACCCTAACCCACCATACTGGTGTCATCCTCATATCCAATCACCACCCAATTACCCACCACACCCCACTGGTGTCATCCCATATCCACCCCAAACAACCACCCCTAACCCACTATACTGGTGTCATCCTCTTCTCTAATCACCACCCAATTACCCACCAAACCCCACTGGTGCCATCCCATGTCCACCCAAACAACCACCCCTAACACACCAGACTGGTATCATCCTCCTATCCATTCATCACCCAATTACCCACCACACCCCACTGGTGTCATCCCATATCCACACCTAACCCACCACACTGGTGTCATCCCATATCCACCCCAAACAACCACCCCTATCCCACCACACTTGTATCATCCTCATATCCACCCTAAACAACCACCCCTATCCCACCACACTTGTATCGTCCTCATATCCAATCACCACCCAATTACCCATCACACCCCACTGGTGTCATCCTCATATCCAATCACCACCCAATTACCCACAACACCCCACTGGTGTCATCCCATATCCACCCCAAACAACCACCCCTAACCCACCACACTGGTGTCATCCCATATCCACCCCAAACAACCACCCCTAACCCACCACCCTGGTATCATCCTCATATCCACCCTAAACAACCACCCCTATCCCACCACACTGGTATCATCCTCATATCCAATCACCACCCAATTGTCCACAACACCCCACTGGTGTCATCCATATCCACCCCAAACAACCACCCCTAACCCACCACACTGGTGTCATCCCATATCCACCCCAAACAACCACCCCTAACCCACCACACTGGTGTCATCCCATATCCACCCCAAACAACCACCCCTAACCCACCACCCTGGTATCATCCTCATATCCACCCCAAACAACCACCCCTATCCCACCACACTTGTAATCATCCTCATATCCAATCACCCAATTACCATCACACCCCACTGGTGTCATCCTCATATCCAATCACCACCCAATTACCCACAACACCCCACTGGTGTCATCCCATATCCACACCAAACAACCACACCTAACCCACCACAATGGTGTCATCCTCACATCCACCCCAAACAACCACCCTATACAACCACACAGGTGTCATCCTCATATCCAATCACCCAATTACCACCACACCCCACTGGTGTCATCCCATATCCACCCCAAACAACCA